>VZRX01006252.1:4272-17650 GCA_013398075.1 Notiomystis cincta
CTCAGGGATGGGCACTCCAGAGCTCTGGGATGGGCACTCCAAACTCCAGGGATGGGCACTCCAGACCTCAGGGATGGGCACTCCAGACCTCAGGGATGGGCACTCCAAACCTCAGGGATGGGCACTCCAGACCTCAGGGATGGGCACTCCAGAGCTCCAGGGATGGGCACTCCAGACCTCCAGGGATGGGCACTCCAAAGCTCTGGGATGGGCACTCCAGACCTCAGGGATGGGCACTCCGAGGCCGTTCCCTCCTTGGAGCCCAGCCCAGCCCAGCCCAGCCCATCCCTGTCCCTGTCCCTGTCCCTGTCCCCATCCCAGTCCCCGTGGGCAGGGTCAGCTCCCCAACAGGCCACCATGGGTTGGTTTGGCCCCTCTTCCCCCCCCTTTAATACTGACATACATCGATGTTCCAGCAGCCCCCTGTGCCCCCAGGAGCTGCGAGGGAGGAGAGGTGAGGCAGCCCCCGAGCCGGGGCTGGGGCCCTGTGAGGGTGTGCCTGCCAGGACAGCGTGCTCTGTGCTGGAGAGCTGCTGCTGGAGGCTCCTCGGGCTGTCAGCAGCTCCTCAGCACTGAGGGTGAGCAGCAGCACAGCCTGTGGAGCTCAGACATGGGCCTCACTTACCTGCAGCTCAGCTGGATCCCCTGAAGTGTCCCAGTCCTGCACCCCCAGGCTGCACAGCAGGTTTCTGCTCACTGTGGCTGTGGCTGTCACTGAAATGTCACTGGTTTCACCTCAAATGTACTTAAACTGCTCACTTTGTTCCCTTTGAAAGAGATGGGAGGCATTCAAAGGGGGTCATGTGCCTGCTGCAGAACAGATGAGGCTGGGGTGGATTTTTGGTCCATCATGTGCTGCATTTGGCATCTTTAGATCACAGAATGAGAAAATGGTTTGGGCTGGGAGGGACCTCAGAGCCCACCCAGTGCCACCCCTGCCCTGGCAGGGACACCTCCCACTGTCCCAGGCTGATCCAAGCCCAGTGTCCAACCTGCCCTTGGACACTGCCAGGGATCCAGGGGCAGCCACAGCTGCTCTGGGCACCCTGTGCCAGGGCCTGCCCACCCTGCCAGGGAACAATTCCTTCCCAATATCCCAGCCAGCCCTGCCCTCTGGCACTGGAAGCCATTCCCTGTGTCCTGTCCCTGCAGCCCTTGTCCCCAGTCCCTCTCCAGCTCTCCTGGAGCCCCTTCAGGCCCTGGCAGGGGCTCTGAGCTCTCCCTGGAGCCTTCTCTCCTCCAGGTGAGCCCCCCCAGCTCTCCCAGCCTGGCTCCAGAGCCTCCTCTGGGCTCACTCCAGCACTTCCATGTCCACCCACAGTTAAAATATTCCCCCTTTCTGGACCCAGGATCTGTTTGGCATCTTGGTGCTGGGAGAGACATCCCCCACGCAGTGGGAGCAGTGCATTTGTTTGTCATTTCTCTTCCTGGCTATTCCCAGGGAGCAGCCTCTCCCCCGTGATGATTCAGTCCCTGAATTCCCAGCAGTGAGTGATCAGGGACTTCAGCTTCCTTAAGAGACACCAAGATTTCCATGCAGGTCCTTTTGCAGGGTGGGCCCTGCTTGTGGGAGAGAACCAGCACTCACAGGTGCTGTAGGTGCAGGCAGGATCAGGTCATGCATCATCCTGGGTGTGTGTATTTCACTTTTACCTGGGGGTTGGGGCAGTATTTTCAGTGCAGTGCTCTGAGCCAAGTTCAAACTTCAGCCAAATCAGGTGGAATCTGAAAGAATCTCCCCAGAAAAGCTGCTGGGCAGCACTGCCAATGGGCTTTGTCTCTGGTGGAGTCAAGGAGCTGCTTCATCACTTCCAGGCATCCCAGATTTAGTGAATTTTATGCTCCACACCTGCCAGTCACACACCTGCAATCACCACTGGCTGCCTCATTTAGGCTAATTACCACAGTGCTAATTACCTGGCTCTTCCTTGGCCAACCCAACCCTAAACAAGCTGCAGACAGGCAGCTGTGCCACCTGCCAGTCCTGCCCTGGAGGGGCTGCACTCCCTGCTCCCAGTGCCTGCACACACCCAGCAGTGGCAAACACCACTGGCAAGGGAGGGGCTGCTGGGGAAGGGGCACGGGCTCTGCTGAGACACAGGCTGTGGCAAGGGGGGAACGCTGGGGTGGCTGATTTGGGGCAGAAAGAGTTATGGCAAGGGCACAGCCCCAGCCCAGCTGGCTGCACCCTCCTGCCAGGCAGCTGTGGACAGCCAGAGTCCCCCTGAGCCTGAAGAAGCAGCTGCTCCAGGTGTGTGCTTCACACAGGGCTGGGACCTGGGACCAGACACCTCTGTGAGTGTGTGACCCTCCCTGAAGGAGAGCCAGTTCAGATGGGATACTGGGAAGGGATTGTTCCCTGGCACAGGGTGCCCAGAGCAGCTGTGGCTGCCCCTGGATCCCTGGCAGTGCCCAAGGGCAGGTTGGACACTGGGCTTGGATCAGCCTGGGACAGTGGGAGGTGTCCCTGCCATGGCAGGGGTGGCCCTGGGTGGGGTCTGAGGTTCCTCCCAGCCCAAACCAGTCTGGGATTCTGTGATAAGGAAGTAGGGCTGGAGCAGCACTGTGAACCAGAAGCACCCAGTAAATCCGAGCCTGGTACTGGGTGAGCAGCATTATTTAATACCCTGGAGGGCTTTGTGCCCAGGGTGAAGTGCAGAAACTGCTGCCCAGAGGATCAAGTACCTCAGACAGGGAGGAGGGCGGGAGGAGCTGCTTTTCCCAAGCTCAGGATTACAGGATCTCAGACATGTTTGCCCTTTCCAAACAAACAATTCCAGCACGAGACTTGTTTCCTGCTGGAGTGGCTGCTGCCAGCTGTGGGCTCTGGAAACAGAGTCCTCTGAGCAATAAACCTGCATCAACACCATCGTCTGGGCAGCGCTGTCACAATATTGGCTCTGCAGTGTTTGGCCCCAGGTGGCCAACAGCAGTGATGAGCCAGGCTGAAAAGCCTCTTGGTTTGTGCCCTTGGCTGGAGCCAGGCTGAAAAACCTCTTGGTTTGTGCCCTTGGCTGGAGCCAGGCTGAAAAGCCTCTTGGTTTGTGCCCTTGGCTGGAGCCAGGCTGAAAAGCCTCTTGGTTTGTGCCCTTGGCTGGAGCCAGGCTGAAAAGCCTCTTGGTTTGTGTGCTGGGGAGGACTCAAAGGGACTTAGAGGAAAGATTGAACTGTTCCAGGGTCAAGGAAGTCAAATGCCTGGAAAGCCAAGGGGATGAGGGCTGGCCCTTTGGTATTTTGGCTAAAGCAGAGGATCCAAGTGCCTGAGAAAATCCCCAAACTGCCAAGCCTGGTTTAACCCTTCATGTCTGGCTCCCTGTAAAACAGGACAGCCACAGCACTTCCAGCTTTTGGAAGGGCTGGAGGGCAGGGAGGTGTCTGTGCCACAGGAGGGGGGACACGGCTGCAGGGGACCCTGGGGCACTCATTGAGGGACAGGGGCCTCGTGGGTGGGATGCAGGGGACCCTGGGGCACTCACAGAGGGACAGGGACCTCGTGGGTGGGATGCAGGGGACCCTGGGGCACTCACACAGGGACAGGGACCTCGTGGGTGGGATGCAGGGGACCCTGGGGCACTCACACAGGGACAGGGACCTCATGGGTGGGATGGAGGGGACCCTGGGGCACTCACAGAGGGACAGGGACCCCGTGGGTGGGATGCAGGGGACCCTGGGGCACTCACAGAGGGACAGGGACCCCGTGGGTGGGCTGCCCATCCAGACAGGGGCTGCTGGTGGCAGAGTGATTTGGGTTTGGGCCCCAGCAGGAGCAGCCCCACAGCTGCCAGGGCTGTTTCACTCAGAGCTCCAGGTCAGGGAAAGGCTCAGCCTCAGGTGTGTGCAGGAGCAGCAGCTCTCAGAGCAAAACTCCCCTGTGCTGATGGTGCAAAGGAACACCCAGTTCCCCAGGGGGTCAGAGGGGACTCACAGCCCAGAACAAGGTGTGGTTCCCACCTGCACAGGTGTGTGGGTGAGCAGAGCCCTGCTGAGCTCCCTCCTCCAGGTGCTCTGGCTCTGCTTGTCCATCAGTTTCTATCCTGATGGAAGATGACTGTGCTGGACCTGGAGTCTGTAGCTGCCAGGCTGTGGAGGGGAGGGATGGGGAGAGCAGCCAGGGCCACCTGGCAGGGCAGGAGAGCTGAGGCAGCTCGGAGTGCTCAGGCTGTTTGTGCCTTGCCAAGGACAGCTTGCTCTGCGCTGGAAGGCTCCCGGTGCAGGATCCTCCAGGCAGTGTCTCCAGCTGGATCTGGTGTGTCAGCACTGCCTGGTCTGTGCTGCTTTCTGGGGACAAGCAGCAGAAACATTTTCAGCAAAATGAAGGTGTAGATCGTGCCCACCACACTCAGACTCTTCTTGTCCCTCCAGGACAGTTCTCTGGAGTTTCTGTGTTACCTTCAAGCTTCTCCCACCAAAATGAACCCTCAGAAATTCCTATTTTCCTCTGCCTGCCTGCCTTTGCAGGCTTCTGGGTGGATGACAGAGGGAAGACAGAGCAGCAAAAGGGAATTTCATGATCACATTTAATGTCCCAGAGCACTGTTTTGCTGTACAAATTTGGAGGAATTTCCTGTGTTGGGCCCATTGAGGGAAGGCAGGGCTGGAAGCTGACCTTGCTCTCGTTGTTCTGTCCTCTTGCAGCTCATTTCAGGATCTCAGCTGAGCCTTGGCAAGCAACCAACACAGGAATAAGCCCTTCACAAGCAACAGACTAAAAGTCCCTTGGCTATCCCTGGTGGCACAACCTGAAACATCAACTGCTTCACCTCATAGGAACTTCCTAGCCACAACAGCCCCATTTATTCTGCATTTCTGACCCATTCCCCCTAGCTGGTGATCACAGAATCCCAGGATCCCTGAAAATGCCCTCCCAGACTTTTGAGTCCAACCTGTGCCTGTTCCTCACCTTGTCCCCAGCCCAGAGCACTCAGTGCCACCTCCAGGAATTCCCTGGACACCTCCAGGGGTGGGGACTCCAGACCTCCCTGAGCAGCCCCTGCCAAGGCCTGAGCACCCTTTCCATAGAGAAAGGGTAATATGCTGTTTCACACATCATAAATAATTATGTGGATTCCTGATCTGCCTCTTGCACTGATGTAGAGTCCCCATCTCATCCCTTGGTACCTCAGGACCCAAAACTTGGTGTATATTTTTAAACAAAAATCAAGATTCTCCTGAATGGCTTCTGATCCAACAGCAGCTCCTCCTCCTCCATCCTGGTGTCCCTGGCCTGGAGACTTTCCCCACCTGCCTGTCCTTGCTGTGGTAGGAAACAGGGTGCTTTTGCTGTCCTTGGGCTGGACAAGGGCCTGCAGGCCCCCAGCCACAGCTTCCTGGCCGTGCTGGTGGCCATTGGTGTGGTCCTGGTGACGTCCCCAGGATGCTGAGAGTGTTCTGTCCGTGTGGGTCCTGCTGGAGCTCTGTACCTCAGCCCCCAGTGTACAGCAGGAGGACCAGGCAGATCCACCAGGCTCTGCTCAAAATGCTCTTTGCCAGGGAGGTCTGTGCCTGATGCTCTCCGTGGTTTACAGCTCTCTCTCCCTGCTCCAGGGAGGGCAGGAGGTGAGCAGAGTGAGCAGGGAGGACTCACTGGCTCTGAGGAAGCCCTGCTCTCTCTCTCCCTGCTCCAGGGAGTGCAGGAGGTGAGCAGAGTGAGCAGGGAGGACTCACTGGCTCTGAGGAAGCCCTGCTCTCTCTCTCCCTGCTCCAGGGAGTGCAGGAGGTGAGCAGGGGGTGCAGGAGGTGAGCAGAGTGAGCAGGGAGGACTGAAGCCCTGCCTGACAAGAGTTCTTTGGGACTGGGAGTGAGACACACCCCAGGTCCTCTTCCCCTCCCTCCTCTCCAGCAGGAGAGCAGCAGGAACCTCTGAACCCTCTGAGTTCAGAGATGTTCCCAGTGCCAGGAACATCCCTGTGGCAATTTCAGGACTCCAGGGGCATCAATACACAGATCCTGACCCAAATGGGGACGTTTCTTCTGTGTTGTCTCCTTTAATCCCCCTGGACTCTCCCAGAGCTTCTGAGGTTCTCCTCTCTGGGCCCCTCACAAAAGAGGCTGAGAGGATCACGGGTTGTGGCTGAGCCCTGAGCAGCTTTTCCAGGTGTCTGGGTGTTGTTGGGAACTGAGCCCTTCAAAGCTCTCTGTTCCTGTGGAGTCACAGAATCCCAGAATCACCGAGGCTGGAGGACAGCCCAGCTGGGTGTGAGGGTGGGAGAGGAGCAGAGGGGTGGGGGCTGTCTCCAGGGGTGGTCAGGCACGGGCACGGGCTGCCCAGGGAAGTGGTGGAATTACCATTCCTGGAGGTTCAGTGTGTGGATGTGGCATGTGGGGACTTGTGTTAGTGGGGGGCTTGGCAGTGCTGGGGGAATGCTTGGATTGATGGTCTGGGAGGGCTTTTCCAAACTTCCTGACTCTGTGATTAATGCAAGGATTCCACAGGAACTCATCAGGCACAGGGTGTTTCCTCTGAAGCCAAGCAGTGGCACAAGTCACATTTACTCTGGGACAGAACTCCAGGGTCACCCTCAGGCTCATGGCAATGAAAGAGCTGAGTGCAGCTTCATTCCTCTGACCTCTTCTGGGTGTCTGGGAGCAATCTGGGGATGGCTGAGAGCTACCACGATGCCCCAGCCCTGCCCAAGCAGCTGTGGCTGCCCCATCCCTGGAAGTGCCCAAGGCCAGGCTGGACACATCACCCTGGGACAGTGGGAGGTGTCCCTGCCCATGGCAGGGTTGGTGCTGGATGGGCTTTGAGGTCCCTCCCAGCCCCATCACACGATGAATTCTGCCCTGAAGTCAGTTTGTATCCCTGGCTGTGGAGGAGAACTGGAGGACTGGTTCCAGTCACAGTCCAACACTGTGTCTACAGCTGCCACAAATCCCACCAAAAGCCTTCTGCAGTCTTCACTTCTACGTTAAAATTAAAGCTCAGTGGATTGCTTTCTGTTTCAAAACTGGTTTGGACCTGTCATTCTTCACCTCAAACATATTTTTTCCTGTCTTTGTGGTGTTTATTTGACTTTCTGCTGCACATCTCAGAAACCACTTGACTGAATGTTTCCGCTGCCCTGAATTCGCCCTTTTTTTCTATGCTGAATTTGCACTTTTTGGGTTTGCACTGCCTGGGGCTTGGGAGGGCCTGGTGGGGGCACAGAGAGCCCATTCCATGGCATGATCCTTGGTCCTGAAAGCCAGCAGAGGCTCCCAGCCAGGAGTGCAGCAGAACTGGGAACGGAACTGCTCCGGCTTTCCCCAGGCAAACACGAAAAAGGGCTTTTAATGCTGCTGGAGGCAACTTGTGCTGCACATTCCTGTCTGGCCTGGCCTTCCAGGGCAGGCTGGACAGGGCTTGGAGCCCCCTTTCCCTCAGCAGAACGTGAAACCAGGTTTGTTGGGCAGCAGCTGTTTCCTGCAGCCCCTGTTGATTGCCATAATTGATTCTTTATTGACCAAATCACCCGCTGAGCTCTGGGGCTCTGCTGGGCTCTGACGTCAGGGCCGACTGCAGCTCCTCACGTCAGAGCCCTGCTCCCCAGGGAACATCCCGGGAAGTGCCTGCAGCCCCAGAGCTCCTGGAATTTGGGCAGGGCCCAGCAGAGACCTCTGGAGATGCCGTCCCTGCCATGTCAATCATCCAGGCCAGCTGCTGTGTTTGGTTCCTCTTTTACACCGTTCAGAACTGCCACCTGAAGAAATGACATTGAGAAATAAAGTTTTCTGATTAACTTTCTCTCAGGGAGGCTGGGACCTCCCTCCTCCATGCAGAGGACAGATGCCTTTGTCTGCTTTTTCTCTGATTTCTTCACTTACCAGCTTCCAGCTCTCATCAGGTCAGAGAACCATTGAATCATTGAATCAGAGAATCAGAAAATCATTGAATGAGAGAATCTTTGACTCTTTGAATCAGAAAATTGAAGACTATTGGGATGATAGAATGGTTTGGTCAGAAGTCCAAGCTTGTCTTTGCAGAGGTTCCACAGAGTCTGGTGCAGGACTGGAAGCTGTTCTGTACAACTTTCATCAGATGTCCCAAACCAGCACAATTAGTCTGAAATGAAGCTTTCCCAGCAGAGCACCATGTCCTGGAGAGCAGAGGCTCTGGAGCAGCTGCCAGCACCTGGAGGGTAATGCTGGCAGCCAAAGGGGCCAGAGCAGTTTGGGAGTGTAAGAGGGAAATGGAAAAAGTCAGATTGTTTCATAAAAAATTCCTAAAAAAATCTTGACAATGTGCAAAAAAGCCTCAGTAAGAGACACTGAACTGGTGAGTGGAGAGGAGAAACTGCAGTGCTCTGGGCCTTTGGTGTGTGTTAATTTTATATCTTTTAGTTTATCAGGGCTCTGCCATAAGGGTTCTCTGGCCAAGAGAAGGCAGGAGAAGGATGCCATGGCTGGGAGGAGCAGACAGACAGTGTTAAAGAGGAGGAAAAGCAGGGGGTGTAACCCTGGGAGTGAGCAGCACTTGTGTGCCACTCAAAGGATGGAGATTCTCCTCCACCTCTACATGCCCACAAGCCTGGACACCCCAATTTCTTCTAGACCCACAAGCCTGGACACCCCAATTTCTTCCAGACCCACAAACCTGGACAGTCCAATTTCTTCCAGGCAAGCATAATTTAGTAATTCCTGTGGGCTCCAGAGGGAAAAATTGGTGTAACTGCAAGGGGTTCCACAGGAAAATTGCTCCTCACGTTTGGCCTTCAGTCCCACAGGAGGCTGAGTGTGGGGCAGGGGCAGCACCATTTCAGTGTGCTCTCCATGACCAGGACTTCCAGGCAGAGCTGCCAGTGGTGCCCGTGTCCCCAGGCTCAGGGCACAGCAGCAGCAGCACCATTTCTCAGGCTGTCTCAGCTTCTGCACGACCCAGAGGAGCAGGAGGGGGAACTCGTGTGGCCTGGGCAGGCCTGATGCCACTGCAGCCACACTGCAGCCCAGACCCTTTCTGTCACTCTTGCAGGAGCTGCAGCAGGGGACAAAGGAGTAGCCTGGGCTGTCTGTGCCACGTCAGCCCCCGCCGGTCCGACACCAACCCTCCGCCTTCCCTCCCTGGTCTGGCGGTTTCCCACCTGTGGATTTCCATCCTGCTCTGTGTCCCCTGCACCAAGGCCCTGCTGGGAAACATCCTGATGCTGCTGGCCGAGGTCCTGGACAGAAGCCTGCAGGAGCCCATGTACTTTCCATTGCCATGCTGGCTGCCAGCGGCCTCGTCCTCTCCGCTGCCGTCCTTCCCGGGATGCTGGGCATGTTCTCCTTGGATTCAGGGACATTGGCTTTGGCCTGCTCCATCCACATGTTCTTCATCCACACATTCACTGCAGTGGAGCCAGGGTGCTCCTGGCCATGTCTGCCACCCACTGAGGTACAGCACCATCCTGATGGCCACGTGGCAGGACTGCTGTCCCTGGCCAGGGAGGTGGCACCGTGATGCCCCCGAAGTGCCTCCTGAGCAGCCCAGCCCACTGCAGCAGCAGGCTGGTCCCTCTCTCACAGCCGTGCTGGGCTGGCCTGTGCCAGCAGAGCCACCGGCCACCAACCACCTGGGCGTGGCCACACTGCTGTGCCCTCATCACCTTCTCCTCCTGCGGGGTCCTCGGGGCTGTGCCGAGGCTGCTGTGCCACCCTTGGGACCTGCAGGGGCCTGTTTTCCTCGTCCTGATCCTCTGCAGAGCTGGGCTCCTCTCCATGTGCCTGCAGATGTTTGCTCTCAGCTTGGCACCTCCTGTCCAAGTGCTGGTGGCTGATCTCTGTCTGACAGTCATGCTCAGCCTCCTTATTTATGGAGTAAAGGTGAAGCAGATCCAGGGAGGAATCTTGGGGCAGCTGGCAGGACCCAGGAGCTCACAGGCTGCTAAAGGTGGCTCAGATTCAGAGACAGAAAGATTTCTGCCATCCCAGAATAGGAGTGAGGCTGAGTGCAGTGAATTATCCCCCAGAAAGGTCCAGCTCTCTCTCCAGAGAGGGAACCTCGACCAGACCCCAACACTGACATGGCAACAGCCAACTGACAGGAGACCAATGGGCCACTGTGGATGGGTTTGGGCAACTGTCCTTTGGCCACTGCACTCCTCCCTTCCAAGATACCACTTGGAAATCATGGAATTCCAGGATGGTTTGTGTTGGGAGGGGCCTTAAAACTCACCTTGTTTCAGCCCTGCCATGGCAGGGACACCTCCCACTGTCCCAGGCTGATCCAAGCCCAGTGTCCAACCTGCCCTTGGGCACTGCCAGGGATCCAGGGGCAGCCACAGCTGCTCTGGGCACCCTGTGCCAGGGCCTGCCCACCCTGCCAGGGAACAATTCCTGCCCAAGATGTAATCAGTGTCTCTCCTGTCTTGGTTTAAAGCCATTCCCCCTTGTCCTGTCACTGCCTGTCCCTGTAATGCTCACTGTGCCCAAGGTTCTCTTGTACTGGGGAGCCCAGGCTGGACCCAGCAGCCCAGTGTGGCCTCTGCAGTGGTGAAGGGAAGGATCATCTCCCTGTCCCTGCTGGCAGTGCTCCTCCTGAGGCACTGTTGGACACCTTTGCTCCTGGCCAGCCTGCTGTCCCCAGGGGCTGGGCTCGTTCCCCAGTCCTGGCAGAACTTTCCACTTGTCCTGGCAGAGCTCACAAGGTTCTGTTGGCCCATTTCTCTGTCCTCTCGAGGTCCCTCTGGACACCAGCACAGCCACAGGGGAAATTGCTGCTTCTCCATGTGCTTCAAAAGGCTGGTCCTGGCTGAGAAATCCCACTGGTGGTGCCAGGATGTGTCCCCAGGAGCTGTGATTTCTCTGGGAGAGCTCCCTCTGCCCAGGCCAGGGCAGGACTGAGCTCTGCAAGGGAGGACTCTGCTCCCTGCACACATAACTCCAGTGAAAACCAAGAGCAAGTCCTGAGTTCGGGGGACTGATGGCTTTGGGGAAGTCTGGGGGACAGCGTTTTCCCCAGCACTGTGGGAAGGTGGAGAGGAGCCCTGTGGTGCAGGTGCTTGGGGCAGTGGGGACAGGGGACAGAGGTTACAGGGGACAGAGGTGACAGGGGGTAGCAGTGACAGAGGACAGCAGTGACAGGGGGCAGTGGGGATAGGGGACAGTGGAGACAGGGGACAGAGGTGACACAGGACAGCAGTGACAGGGGACAGCAGTGACAAGGGGCAGAGGTGACAGGAGGCAGCTCCTGGATCCAGGTTCATCCAGCCCCAGGTTCCTCCATGAAGGAGCTCCAAGGAAAGAGGCCCTTTCCCCTGTTTACCTGCAGAGCAGCCCGAGCCCAACAGGGACAGCAGAGTAACGAGCCCCAGGACAGTTCCAGCTGAACCTCAGGACAGTTCCAATGAGCCCCAGGACAGTTCCAATGAGCCTCAGGACAGTTCCAGCTGAGCCTCAGGACAATTCCAGCTCTGAGCCCCAGGAGAGTTCCAGCTGAGCCTCAGGACAGTTCCAGCTGAGCCTCAGGACAATTCCAGCTCTGAGCCCCAGGACAGTTCCAGCTGAGCCTCAGGACAGTTCCAGCTGAGCCTCAGGACAATTCCAGCTCTGAGCCCCAGGACAGTTCCAGCTGAGCCTCAGGACAGTTCCAGCTGAGCCTCAGGACAATTCCAGCTCTGAGCCCCAGGACAGTTCCAGCTGAGCCTCAGGACAGTTCCAGCTGAGCCTCAGGACAATTCCAGCTCTGAGCCCCAGGACAGTTCCAGCTGAGCCTCAGGACAGTTCCAGCTGAGCCTCAGGACAATTCCAGCTCTGAGCCCCAGGACAGTTCCAGCTGAGCCTCAGGACAGTTCCAGCTGAGCCTCAGGACAATTCCAGCTCTGAGCCCCAGGACAGTTCCAGCTGAGCCTCAGGACAGTTCCAGCTGAGCCTCAGGACAATTCCAGCTCTGAGCCCCAGGACAGTTCCAGCTGAGCCTCAGGACAGTTCCAGCTGAGCCTCAGGACAATTCCAGCTCTGAGCCCCAGGACAGTTCCAGCTGAGCCTCAGGACAGTTCCAGCTGAGCCTCAGGACAATTCCAGCTCTGAGCCCCAGGACAGTTCCAGCTGAGCCTCAGGACAGTTCCAGCTGAGCCNAGGGGGGGGGTGGGGGGACATGGAGTCCCTGCAAGGGCGGGGTGGGGCCGTGGTGGCTTTGGGGAGAGGCCCCAGTCCTGGCCATGTGTGGAAGGGTCTCTGGATGCAGAGTTGCAAAGCCTTTGCAGAGCCAGCACCCCCGAACCACCACGGCACGTCCAGATCCTCACAGGAGGTTTGGGTGGGAAGGGACCTTAAAGCCCCCCCAGTCCCACCCCCTGCCATGGCCAGGGACACCTCCCACTGTCCCTTGGCTGGGGACACTGGTTTGGCTGCAGCTCCCTGGGCAGTGCTGGGACAAACCCCTCAAGCACAGTGAGCAGACACAGACCCAGCTGTGGGATGGCAGGAAAGAGCTGGCTGAGCAGGGACAAATTCCAGGGTTTCAGCAAGTCCAGCACTGGCTGCTTGGGGCCCAGGCTGGGCACAGACCCCCAGCTCCCACCCATCCTCCTGCCTGTCCCCTCCTGCCTGCACCAGCCCAGAACCTGCACCATCCCTCCACCAGAGCCCATTTCCCTGCCTCAGGTCCCTCAGAATTACTGTTTATTTCATTCCAGCTAAGTGATCACTGTCCAGCAGCATTCCCTTGCATGCCTGTAGTGTACAACCTCCTGGGGACCTGCAGCACAAACAGTCCTGCACGGTACCCCCCAAACTCCAGTTGTGGGGAGGGGGCTGGAGCTGCCACTTGGCACAAATTTTCCATTTTACCGTGGCCTTTTTAGCCCCTAAAACTGCCTCAGCCCCGGGCTGGGTCTGGGGAGGACAACTCTGACTGTAAAGGAAAGTTTCTGCTTGACTCCCGCTCCGGGGATGGAGCGACCTCCGGCAGCAGGAGGGGCTGGGGTCCCCCGGGACCGAGGGCACAGAGGGGCAGCGGGGCTCAGACCCCGTCCCTCTGCAGAGGGCACAGGCGGAGAAGGGAGCAGGGCGGTCCCGGGCTGGAAAGGAGCGGGTTACCGGGCAGGTTTGCGGCCCCGGGGCGGTCCCGGGCTGGAAAGGAGCGGGTTACCGGGCAGGTTTGCGGCCCCGGGGCGGTCCCGGGCTGGAAAGGAGCGGGTTACCGGGCAGGTTTGCGGCCCCGGGGCAGAGCGAGCCCGCGCTGGCGGATGTCCCCAGGCAGCGCCGCCGGCGACAACGCCGTTAATTGGCCCCGGCAGCGGCGCTCAGTGCTCCGGGCCAGCGCCGTAATTACCGGCCCGCTCGTTAGCGCTAATTGGAGTCTCCCAGGAAGGCGACCTGATGGAAAAAACATAATAAACAAAGTTCAGTTGCTTTTAACTTTGACTTGTTGGGAAGCGCCGGGAGGGAAGCGAGTGAGAGGACGGCGGTGCCGGGGAGGGGA
>VZRX01006255.1:0-21924 GCA_013398075.1 Notiomystis cincta
TTCTCTAAAACCGTCGACAGTGGATGACTTATTACATTTGTTTGTTAAATTACAGTAAAAAGATTGCTGTTCTTACTAAATATTTTGGGTAGAGTGGCATTATTGTAGGGTGATGAAAAATGCTTTTGGTTTTGAGATTGAAAAAGAAGGTTGCTGATCAAGTAGAGAATTGCCATATCATGTTCTTTGTACTTGGAAAACATATGTGGGGCTGTCATCCTCTTTTTCTGAGGCTGAGGAAACTGTTCCCTAAATTTGCTAATGGAATAAAATCAACCTACTGTGGAGCAGGACATTTGATGATAAAGTTGATTGCTTACACCCAGCTTTGATTGGAGCAGGCTTAGTGGCCATTTGGAATATATACTGAGTGCAGATGTGGCTCATACCACTTTGTCTTGGCTGCTTCTGAGCTTCACTTTGGTACAATACAACCTTTGTGCTGTTTTAAGTCTTTGAACATCTCCTGTATTTATCTGCTATGGAAGCACTTGATTTTTTTAGGATTTTAGCCAAACAATTTTAAAGAGTTGAGAAAATTGGTATATTTAACACTGTTCATTTGTTACTGTGTTATGCTTGCATAACAGCTTTAATTTTCACCATTTCCTTCACTAAATTACAGTGGTCTTCAGTTTATTCCTGTGGTTCTGCTGTTGTTCCCCAAAGGGAGTTTGTCTCCTACCAGAGCTTTTTGTGTGCATTTGAAATGCCATGTTCAGTCAGTAATCCAAAACTGAATATCTTTTTTTATTTCAGAGTTGTCGATGGTCTTACTTTTCCTCTTCTTTTCCCATGCCAAAAATGAAAAACAGGAGAGGTGAGGGGACTAAAGACAGTTAATTGAATTTGCTGCATCCTTGCTTAGCTACCTCCAAAACTTCTGGGCATGGTGAAGGAGCTGGAAGTGCTTTTCTCCACTACTAATTCTTCTGTTATCTCTAGGTGATGATGCTTATGCTCTGTTCTTCATGATACAGTAGTGCAGAAGGTGTTTAAGGTAAAGAGGACACTTAAATACAGAGGCAGATACTTTGTAGAATCACAGGCTGGTTTGGGTTAGAATGTTCCTTAAAGCCCATCCAGTCCCACCCCCTGCCATGGGCAGGGTCAGCTTTCACTATCCCAGGTTGCTCCAAGCCCCATCCAACTTGGCCCTGGACACTTCCAGGAATGAGATCACAGCTTTTTTTCCAAGGTGTTGCATCACATCATGAGGCCAGAAGGTGAGAATCAGAAATTTCAGTCTAAAATACTCCAAGCTCCTCAAGCAGTAGAGGTCCAGTCCACAGAATGTGCAAAATGTGTGTGAGGAAACACAGGAGCACAGAGCCAAGTAACAGCTGAACTATGGGCCTTTCACTTTGCAGTAGTGATCAGGAGCATGAACCTGGTAGCAGCAGATCTTTTTCCCTGATAATTATTGATCAGTTTTTAATTACAAGGCAAATAGTCAAGAAGGTTTCCTCAATGTAGTCTTAAACATGAAAATTCAGTTTTAAACTCATAGCCCAAATTGCCAAATGGAAAACCAGGCTCCATGCTCTCTCCTCAAATGCACTTTTTACTGCATTACTTGACTACTGCATTGTCAGCTGAAATCCATACATTCCTAGGCCAAGTTCTGTGTTCTGCACAGCACTGATCTGTGCTATTTCTTCTACAGCTCCACAGAGAAGTCTGTGGTTCTGCTTAAATCCATGAAAGATGAGGTTGGTTGTGATGATTCTGAAGGTTTTACTGTGGAGGGCTGTGAGTTTTTAGTTCAGGAACTGTGGAAGAGCTGCTGTTGACTGCCCTGCAATGGCTCAGCTCGGGTGTTACAGCTGGGTCTGCATAGCTCAGTTGGATACATTTGTGCTGCTGACTTTGGGTGAATCTTCCTGTGTTTGAAGCTTGTGTTGAAAAACTCTTGGATCAATTCTACACTCCTCAGCATGCCAGTTTTAGGTTGATGATTCCTTACACCTCTGTAGGTTTTTTTCAATGAATGAATGTGCAAATATCAATAAAAAGTAGTGCAGTAGAAAATAATTTTTCTTCCTCCCCCTCTTAAAAATGTCAAGTTTTCAGTAACTGAACCAGCTGGCTAAGTCCACAGTTACCATTAGAAATATAATAGCTATTAATCTTTTGGACCTCTTATTCTCCTATTTGCCTAATTGTCATTGAGTACTTGTCCAAAAAATACTTTATTGCAGCTGGAAGGCTTTGTTGTGATCATCTTATTAGCTATGTAATAGATTGTGCCTACACAAAATAAAGGCTGTCAGCAAAGGGAAAACTAGGGAGGAGGTGGAGGTAGTATTGAAATAGCTTGGTTTTAATATTATTTTGGCCATTCTTTCTCTGTAGCTTCATCAGCTCAGAGGATGCTCTTGAGACTTGACTTGTAACTATTTTAGCCTAGACATGCTACTTTAAAAAGGCATCATTTAGTTTGTGTGTACCTCTGCAGCATAAATATCACTGTTAGTACTCCTAGGGATGTGATTTCAAGAGGTAAATACCTTTACCTGCTTTGTTTTTTTCCCATGATGCTGGAGTATGAGTCTGGGTTGAAATTAAATCACTGTCACCTGCTATGGACTGCTGTGGATCGTGCTTGGGAAAGGACACAATGTAAATTCTGGCATTAGCACAGGGTCGTATTTTCCAGAGAAGTATTAAGAAGAATGAGCTGTTCCCAGTTTTGGATAGATTCTTTTTGAAAGAGACTCTTCTTTGAGGAAGGTTGGTATCATAGATACCTCACAACACTTTGGTGAAGAGGAAGAGGGAACCAGCGGCCAGTTTGTCAACTTTTAGTCATTTGTTGGTCTTTTTGTGTTCCAGACAGAAACTCTGAATATGCTGTGGGAAAGGGAAGGTGGTGAAGGGAGGAACAAAGCTTGAAATTTATTACAGAATATGCTTCACTGTATTCCAACTGGCAAGATCCTCGTCTTAAAGTTGGGGGTGTCTTGTGCAGGGCCAGAAGTTGAGCTCAGTGATCTTTGTGGTCCCTTCCAGCACATGAGACTCTGATTCTATATCTACCTGCCTTTTAAAGCAAGGACTTAGAATTGGTTCTCAGCTTAGGTCTCTATTAGACAATTTTTGGAGTTGAGAAAAGTACTTTGCTGCCTTGCATCTGACAAAGTTTCCATTTGCTTTGATGCTTTGTTAGATTGCCTTTTATAAAGAAAACTCAATACATTATTTGGGTACTTTTTTGACTGTTTGGGCTTACAAATGGTGTTGTGATGAACAGAATAATGATTTTTGAGCTTGAGCTTTGGCTTTTTGCTTAGATGCATAAACCATTGGATGAGTGTTTTATTGTTTGAATTGTGGTGTATATAACTGCCTAAGACTCCAGCCAGCTTTCCTTCAAACATGTGAGTAAAAGTGTGCTGAATTGATGAGAAATGGCCATTGCTGTGTCAGGAAAAAGCTACAGGACAGTGTGCAATTATTTTGTGACAGTTTGTATCTATTAGTGAGCAGGACCAAAAGCACAAGTTCATTTACATGTAAAACTAACCAGCACCACTTGGAGTTAATCTGGATGCTGCTTTTACAGCACCAGTAAGACTTCCTTTTTCTTTTCCTTTAGGTTCCTGATTGTTACAGAACATTTGCTGAGATGTCCAGAGCTGGTAAAAGCCCTCTATGCCAAACTGAGCAATCAAGAAAGGTAACCCCAAAACCAATGCAGCTTTTAGTATTTAGCATTCTATACAGAGTATCCTGTTCACATGATTGAAAAACTGTGTGGTTTCATAGTTGGCACAGAATCTCTAAATACATGTTTCTATGTCAGTAATGGTTTTAAATTGGTTGGTTAACATTACAGCCTAGCCACAACTGGCAGTGATTTATGTAGAATCCAGGTCGGCGCCATTACTCGGTAAAGAAATACTTCACACACAAAAAAAGGACAGGATTTCATGCCTGGGTCTTGATTTCGTAAGAGCACCACACCCTGCAGAGTTTTACAGCTCGATTAGAAATGTTCTCAGCTCTTCATACTTCTGCTGTTATGTCAGGAAATTAAGAGGAAGCCTTTAGCAAAGATGGAAGTGTGTCCCATACGTGTTAGCAGAACCTACAGAACATAGATGAGCCTGTGGTTCCTTAATCTTTAGTGTTTCCACTGTTGAAAAGCTTCAACAAACCTTCACCTTGAAGGAGCATCTGGCATGACAGTTTTGCTTCAAGTGTGCTGAACTGATGAGAAATGGCCACTGCTATAATGGAAAAATGCTCATTGCTTTAATAGAGAATTGAGGAAGATTAAAAAAGATACTTTGTTAAGGCAATCAAATTTGGGAAAAACTGCTAGAATTCTACAGCTCCTCCAACTGCTTGAAGATTTTGTGGTCTCATTTATGTGTTTAACGTGCCTACTTTGTTTTGCATCCACCCAGGGAAGCTGCAAGGTCCTCTCTTGTTTTTGCAGGTGAAAGACAAAGCACTAAACAAAGCACTGCCTTAATGCTTTTTTTCTGTGTTTTGTTTTGTTTCCAGTGTTACCACAAGTGAGGGTTCAGGCACTGATTAGAGATCATGGGGAAACTAAAGGGATATCAGATAAAGAAAGAATATGCAATAGGCTTGAACCATAAATAAAATATCATTTTTGTATTGGGATGGGGTGGGATAGAAATGGTAGGGAGGGAAATACTGTTTTCCTCCATAATTCAGGATGACCAAGTGGGAACAAATCCATCTGTGTACTTAATGTAGCAGGAGGTAGGTGATGTGTAACTGTCTGTGCTTATTTTACTGTGCTTAACAATAGCTTCTAAGAGCTGGAAATTATAGACATACAGAATATGCAATCTCAGTAATGTTTTGTTAGGGCATAAGAAATTAGAAATTGAAATAGACTTGAGAAAAATATTGACTGTCTGGTGAGATTGCATTAATTGAATGAAGAATTAAACCAGTTCCATACAGGAGAAAAACCAGCAGATGGAAACTGATTGCCAGTATTCATAAAGCTTGTTAGTTTTTAAAAATCCTCTCTGTTGCTAGCATGATAATTGTTTTTATCACTTTTAACTACTGTTTATTCGACTGATAATTCTGTGTGGCTCAGTGAATCTGACTAACAAATTGTTTTCTGTCTCCAGAGTTACTTTGTTAGAGCTGACGCTGACGAAAGTAAGTGACAAGAACTCACTCACCAGTGAAGAAATGGATGTGTTTGTGAGACATGCTGACTTCCTTGCAGTCTGTTTCCAAGAGCAGTGTGGAGCTGTGCTCAAGTTGACTGCTGCAGCAGATGCAGAAGATGAGGTATGACTTAAAACCATTTAAGCTCTTGAATTTGAAGTTGCCACACTGTTGCCCAAAGGGGGAATACATAACAGTATCCTTTCCAGTTCATGTTGGAAAAGCAGTTGCAGAACACACAGTAGAGTCTGTAGGACAGCAGCCAACTGTTTCTTTTAGTTTGAGGATGGCAAAGGATATGGTCCTTTGAAAGAAGTCTACCCAGTTGTTAAATACTACAAAATTTTAAAAATGTTCAAGATGCCACATATTTGGATATTTTATTATTTACTAAGGATCACTTCTATAATTATATTTGAGTTGTGAATTGTAATTCACTCGAATATAGAAGGGAGTGTAGTGACAGGACAAGGGGGAATGGCTTCAGATGACAGAAAGTAAAGATAGATTAGATGTGAGGAAGACATTCTTCTCTGTGAGGGGGGTGAGGCCCTGGCACAGGGTGCCCAGAGAAGCTGTGGCTGCCCCATCCCTGGAAATGTCCAAGGCCAGTTGGACAGGGCTTGGAGCAACCTGGGATAGTGAAAGGTGTCCCTGCCCAGGGCAGGATTGGCTTTAAGGTCCCTTCCAACTCAGATCATCACCCTGAGATGAGCTCAGTTGGTCAGAGCATGGTGCTGATGCACCAAGGTTGTGGGTTTGATCCCCATATGGACCTTTCACCTAAGAGCTGGACTTGATGATCCTTGTGGCTACCTTTCAACTCAGGAGATTTTGTCATTCTATTATGACCCTGTGATTCAAATATAAATCAAAATAATAATATTTATTCTATTCATAGGTGGGAAACGTGGTCAGAATAATTTTATTGCTAATACAAAATTAATGTGTGTCATGAGTAATTTATTATCAAAGTAAAAAAATATTTCTCTTAAATGCTTTTATATGATAATGTTAAAAAGCATTGTAGTTGCTTGGGTTTTTTGGTTTAAATAGGCACAAGAATTTTAGAAGTAGGTTGAGACATGTTATGAAAAAATACCATAAATCATTTTATGTGGAGGTGGTAGTTGGATGTGTTAAAAAAACCAAAACACAAACCAGCAAGCACACAATCTCTTCTTATCTTGTCCAAGAAACACAGCCTCTCCCCACTGCCCCAACTGTTTAGTCTAAGTTGTGTCAGATAACTTAATCAACTGCTTCTGGAAAAGGTACTGACTTGGCAGTGAGAGGACATACATTGAGACAATTCCATCTTTAATATTTTCTCCTGCCTTCCTTTTTTATTTTTTTTTTTATCCTTTATGGTTACTTTCCAAACCACTTTCTGTGGTTTCAGTTCATGGAAGAAAACCTATTTGTTTGCACCCACCAGAAGGAGGTCTCTGTCCAACCAGAAAGTGCTGGGACAGCAATATTGTGAATATTACTGCATAACTTGCCCTGCTTGACACTGACTTCTTTTTCTTCTCTCACATAAACAAGATGTATGATAAGTTGAGTATCACTGTTGGACAGGAAAATGGGGCTCACTGAATGAACAGAAAATGGAAGTCCTTAGAGGTGAATAAATAGAGGGCATTATGTGTACATGCATATCTGTGTAGACATTTGTTCACAAGGTATGCTTGCCATGGGAAAAGAGAAATGCCAGCCTAAATTCATAAAACT
The DNA here is from genome assembly GCA_013398075.1 of Notiomystis cincta. NCBI lineage: Eukaryota > Metazoa > Chordata > Aves > Passeriformes > Notiomystidae > Notiomystis > Notiomystis cincta. Next base: position 6,898 of record VZRX01006255.1, read on the forward strand.
TTCTTTTCTTGCAAAAAATGATAAAGAATGGCACCGATTTCTCCTCATTTGTATAAATATTTTAGGTTTTGTGTAGCAGTTGTATTTAACTTCAAAAACTGCAGTTGTGCATGTGGAGTCTGTCATTTAAAATGCTTTAGGCAAGATCTGTGATACTCTTCTGTGGCCCACAGGCCAAGTGCCTTGCTCTCACCATGTCTGTAGTAAGCTGCCTTGGACTCCAGAGCTCTGAGGCCGCATTGGAAAGCTTTTGGGAGCAGTCCTTGGACTGGCCTGACTCCCAGAATGTTGCCTGGGTGTCCCATCCACTGTTTAATTTGTTATATGTAGACACTGCTTTGTTTTCTTAAGGAACATCAGGTCTTGTAGATTGCATCTTAAGCCCATGAGAAGCTAATCATATGCTTTTGCAGTGCTTAAACCAATGCTTAAAATAGCTTTTCCATTTGAAGCCTGACTTGAGCATCAGTTTGCTTGCACTAACTTTCAGCCATACTTGCAAAATAAAACCCTTCCCTGGACTTAGTTCATCTCTTTATAAGGAACATCTTTTCTGCATCTTGCTCAAAATATGTTTATTTTAAAAGTCTTTGGTTATTTCCTTATTTACTTTTCCAGTTATATCCATATCAAGATCTCTGTCAAAGTTCAAACTATTTTGGGTTTTGAACTTCAAAATGGACTATTTTCCTTTACTGCCTTTCTTTTGTACAGGTGGAGGGCAAAAACCCCCAATTTGGAAAGTAAACAGCAGGGAAGGAACAATTTTTTGAACTTAGCAAGTTTCAAATATACGTGAGAATTTGGGACCATTCTTTTATGGTTTTTAAATAATCTGTTCCTCTTAAAAATTGTAAAAAGCTGGTTACTGTCTCTGAAATACAGTTGGAGTATTCTTAATTTGTAACAGGATAAGGGCTGATGTATGTAGAGTCTGCCTTTGTGCTGATGAAAGGAGTTTATTAAATAATTTAGGGCAAGACTTGCACTTTCCTGCACCTGTATGGGTCAAAAAATGAAAATACAGCTTTAGTACCTGGACCTGAAGCAATTTGGTGTTTTCAAGGAGCAACACATGAATATAATTGTCCTACTTAGTTACTGAACACTCTTGTTGATGATTTGAATGACATTGTGTTGATTATATGGCTCCAAAATATTATACTGGTGGTAAGTAAACCTTTTTTTTTTTTTTTTCCTGGACCAGACAAGGCAGGAATAGCTCCTGTGACCAATGTTTGAGCCTTTTCATGGCTACTTGCAGTTTATGTACCACACCTTGAGTGGGATCATCTGGCAGTCACAGCCTGGCTCTTGAGCAATATGTGGTGTTCCAAATTCTGCCGTGTGCTCTTAAGGTGTTTTCTCTGAGTGCTGGATTGTCATTGTAAGCAGGACCAACATATTCCATGAGAAAAAATAGTTCTCTGGCTGCCTAAATAATATGCAAATGAACTTGTGTCATGTACCTAACCAAAATGCTGATTGCAGTCCTGTTTACCCACGAATAATGTAAATTCTCACAGCCAAAGTTCGTTTGACCACAGAACTTTACAGGATTCCTGTGGATAACAAATTGGTGTCTTGCAGGCGGTGTTTGTGTCTTTAAAGTGGAATGCTCTGACTGAATAAACTGAAAGAAAACATTTATACAGAAATCATTTTCTCAGCTAGTAATTTTCTGTATTCCTGCTTTTGGAAGCTACTGTGTTTTTGTTAAAACTTTATCCCTTATAGCTCTATTTTGGTTTCCCCGTGAATTTTCAGGCAGATACAACACTAACTGTAGAAAAGAAATTATTGCAATCTAATACATTATTGTTATTTCAGAAAGTTGCCCTAATTTTATATAAATTTATTCTTGGCAGTTTGGAAGACCTGCCAAGGTCTGAGGAGAACCTGAGGAGCTGAGAGTTCCTGTCCCCTGTTTACATTTCTGGCTTTATTTTTTTATGATACCCTTCCTGAGCCATTTTCAGAAATGCAGTTTTCATTCCAGGAAGCACTGGTGGCAATTCGTCTTCTCGATGTTCTTTGTGAAATGACCTCAAACAATGGCCAGCTGGAACATCTGCAGGCATTGCCTGGTCTGCTTGAAACAGCTGTAGGTGAGTGGACAGCCACAAGGCTTAACTGGTGGTGCTCTGTGAATGAAAACATGTTTTTCACAGCTAGTGGCAATTATAATTCTGACCTTTGAATAAGGCAAATAAGTAGGAGATGGAGTTAATAAGCATTTTCAAATATTTGATTTGTTCCTGGAAATTTTCTGCTTCTCCACTTTCTCTGTTGGCCCTTGTTGCCCAACAGAGCCTTGACTCAAGTATCAGCAATGCTCTTTCCTTACAGAAGGTGGTGTAAGGGACAGCTGCTTCCTGTGTTCTTCCACTGGCTGATGCATGGAAGAATTTCTTCAAGAAGTAGAAAAAGGACTCTTCCTCCATGCCTGTTCCCTTTCTGTTTCCTAAATTTCGAAAATTTAAGTGCAGGTTGAATGTTATTAACCAAATCCAGTGACTTTTAAAGGTCAGCTTTAAAGAAGTTAAGAAACAGCACGGGAAGGACTGTACACAAAATTATGCCAAGATGTTCCAGAGAAGCTCAGGGAGGAAGGAGGGGGGATACATCCCATGACCTGTGCTTTTTTAAGGTTATAGTAGCCTAAATCACACAATGAAGTAAACTTCCCAAGTTCTTTGACATGGTGTTGAATATCTGAAATTATGTTGCTTATCATTAAACTCAACAATTAATAGTAAAGCTGTATGGCAAGTGAGACTGATTTTCTCATGGTAATGTATTAAAATGTTTTCTCTAGATACCCTGAGATTAACCCACCTTGCTGGGAAACAGGCTGTAAATATTTTCACTGCCACACATGCTGTGACAGGGCAGGAAGAAATTTCCCATCCAGCCGTGGGTTTCAAATCTCATCTCATTCGTCTGATTGGAAATCTGTGTTACAAGAATAAGGCAAACCAAGACAAGGTGAGCTGATACATTTTTCTGGCAGAACTCTGATGTGTAAACAGATGCCTGACTTCAAGGCAGCTGATGAAATACATTGTTAGTCTAGAAATTGATTTGGAAATTGTAGAATTGATTGTGCAATGGAGGCAATTTTTTTTGGTGCCTATGAATTACAATCACAGTTATGCTGTAATGTTTGCCTGCCTACCTTTTGTTTCAGCCCTGCAGAAGGCAAGCCAGTGCCTAATTTCTTTGTGGTTCTCACTTTTGCACTTTCTTTGAAAAGTCTCAAACTAAATTTCAACTTCACTTTGAAGGGAAATGTTTGTGAATTGTTGCATGAACTTAATTTTAAATCTTCGAATTAGACTCTAATGCTCTTTCTCCCTTTTTCATGTCACTTTAAAAATACAGATCTGCCTTTATCAAATCACTTGAACCCTTTATCTTATCATTCCTATGTAGAAAATCAGTTTGTTTCCACAGTGGGAAAAAAGAGGAAACAGCAGCAAGCTTTACATATTAAACTTTGTTTTTGAGTGATAAAAGATGTGGCTTTCCTCTAGGATTTGTTAGACTAACTTAGTTTCAGCAAGAAAAACACTTCCAAAAGTGTCTTTGTCTGACAAATTCTTGTAATATGATCCTCTGGATGGGTAATATGGGAATGATCTTCCACTCCCCCATTCATATTAAGTAGTCAAAGTTTTTATTATGTCTGGAAAATATTATTAATATTATTAATCACTCTTGCTTAGCTGTGTCTCTGACTCTTTATGATGTAATATGTGTTTGTGGAACTGAAATACATTTCTGTGAATATCCAATATCCAATGATAGTGGAGGGGAGGGGGTTGCTTTCATTTTGAAAAGGTTGATTTACAGCTTATTGTCCTTTTTTCTGGGATTTTCAAAGGCCCCTGCAGCAATTAAGCATGCAGGCTTAATGTTTTCTATAATTGGAGAAGAGAAGGTTGTGTGGAGACCTCATAGCAGCCTGCAGGGAAGTCAGGGAGGAGCTCTTTATCAGGAACTGTAGTGACAGGTCAAGGGGGAATGGCTTCAAAGTGGCAGCAGGTAGGTTTAGGTGAGAAATTTGGAAGAAGTTCTTGGCTGTGAGGTTAGTGAGGCCCTAACAGACATTGCCCAGAGAAATTGTGAATGTTCCATCCCTGGAAGTGTCCAAGACCAGACTGGATGGGCCTTGGAGCAGCCTGGTCTAGTGGAAGATGTCCCTGCCCGTGGCAGGGACATTGGAAAATCATCATCATCATCTCTAAGGTCTGTTCCAACCCATGCAATTCTATGATTTTATTCTATGAGTCTGGAATATAACCTTAGTGCTTGATGTTGGTTTGCCTGACTTGTTCTGGAAACAAATGCAGACCTGGGGCTTGAATGGTGACTTGGGCCAAGCTCAGCATGGAACAGAGTTGGATCACAGCCTCCAGGAGCCCTTTCCTGAGTCGAGTGACACCCAGGCCACTTGTCCTCGTGGGTGTGGGCCCTGAGCCAGCCTGTGCCTGCTGCAGTGCCTGTGTCCAAGTCCAGTGGGGCAGGCTGACTGCACAGGGTGTTGGTACAGAGCTGAAGCTACTGGCTGTCTGGAGATGGACAGTAATCACTCTGCAGAGGCTGCTTTAACATCTCTGTTCATGGTCTCCACCTGCTGTAAGAACAAGAACTGCAGGGGATTAGTGCACTGGTTTGTTGGCAGTGGGGAGAAATCTTGGAATGCTTTGGAACAGAGAGATACCCTACTAGTGCTTTATTGCTTCTTCACTTTCTGTTTAAAATCAGTCTTTGCTTTTAGAATGCATTCTTTAGCTTGTGCTCTGTAAGCATTAGGAATGCATTCTTTATAACTTTTCTTCCTCACAGTTGTGGTAGATTCTTAAGATTCCATGGTTGAGGTGGATTTTTAAGATTCAAGGGGACAAGTTGTGCAACAAATCCACTTAGCAAAAGATGCCAACATCCATAGATCAAACTGTGACCACCCAGCTCCTCAACTTCATCTTCTTGCTGTAGTGATTATAAAATAGAAAAACTCATAAAAGACACATGCTTTGTTTTTGCAGAATCACAGAATAGTTTGGGTTGGAAGGGACCTCAAAGACCCTCTTCTTTCACCCCCTGCCTGTTTCACACCTTCCACTGTCCCAGGTTGCTCCAAGCCCAGTTCAACCTGGTCTTGGAGACCTCCAGAGATGGGGCAGCCACAGCTTCTCTGTGCCACCTGTGCCAGGGTCTCACCACCCTCACAGGGATGAATGTCTTCATAATACCTAATCTAAACTTTCCCTCTTTCAGTTTGAAGCCATTCTTCCTTGACCTTTCACTACACTAAGGTGTTTAGCAAATGTTTCTTTCTCACCCAAGGTTTCTAGAAAAACTCCATGAGCTTATCTGTTCTTCAGGATTAGGTGTAACTTCTAGAAAATAAATACATTCTGGCATAGGAGAATTTGAAATTGCTTGCAGTGAAGATCATCCCACATTTAACTGCATATGCTATTGAGAGGTGGTGGGGGGAGAAGTAAACCTCTTGGATTTCTTAATTAGAAACCTGCATCATTGTGATTATTATTTTTTCCTAATGTTAAACAGAAGCCTAAAGTGGAAGAAAGATTCTTGGTTTACAATTGAGCAAGAGTGGGAGCCTTTTGGACCTGGATGCTCTGAAGTGGAGCTCCTGCACACCTACCCAAAATTCTGCATGGTTCTGCTGGTTGGGTGGGGCTGTTCTCATGTAGCTCTCTGATTTTCTTTTAGGTGTTGAGATTTGGCCATCACTGTTTATAATGTAGCTCAGATCACATTTTAGAGTAAAATAGTTTCATGGAAGAAATAATGAAGCATGAGAGGATAAAGATGACATTTTGTGGTGAATTTACTGCAGTAACTTGGTTTTAGTGGCACACTGTACTGTATTCAGGTGAGGAGAACACCAAGGAGACCTGGTGTGAAGGCTTGTGCAGGGGAGTAGTGGGAGAGCCCTTCACAGTGATCAGCATGCTGAGCACATGCCCCTGAATCCTGGTAATAACTTTCCCACCAAAATCTGAGAAGCACTGAGCTATGCAGAAGTCCACAATGTGCTGCCAGTTTCAGTTTCACCACAGTGGGGCTCAGTTAGTGACTCCCTCCCCTGAGACAGCCAGTATCGGGGTCAGGAGAGGTGTGATGTCGTGCAGGCTTCAGCCCAGGTTTGCCTCGGCAGCCTTCACTTGTCTCTGCCCCTGTGCCTCTGAGCCAGCCTGAATTCTTTTACCAGCCCTGAAAATTGGAATCATAGAATCCAATCTCCTGAGCTAGAAGGGACCCACAAGTATCATCCAGTCTGACTCCTGGCCCTGCACAGGACACCTCAGGAATCCCACCCTGTTGTCCAAACCCTCCTGGAGCTCTGGCAGCCCTGGGGCTGTGACCATTCCCTGGAGAGCCTGGGCAGTGCCTGACCACCCTCTGGGGAAAAAATATTTTCCTAATATTCGACCTAAACCTCCTCTCACACAGCTCCAGCCATTAATTAATTGTTTTCTAAAACTCCTGTTGAAGGATGTGAGGCCATATCAGAGCACCTAGCCTTCAGACAGAGACCAAGCATTTGATTTTATTAGGATTTTTTTTCTATTTCTCCTGCTTTCCTTCATGTCTTTGGGAGGAGCTAGAAAGTGTTGAGAAAGTCATCTGCAGATTTGAATTTTTGCCATTGGGTGATGCTGTTTGTTCTAAATTACAGCCCTGCAGGATTCTGCTTCTTGCTCTTCAGCATGGCAACTCTTGAGCCACATTTAGTCATGCCTGTGCCCAAAGGAACCAAAGGACTGCTCTAATTTTTAAAGAGGTGGGGGATAAGATTGCACAAGTCCATGTAGGCAAAGGTTCTGTCCTTTCAGCTCTCATTTGCAGAACTCCATTCAGTTATCTTTTCTGCTTGAAATGTGGGCTCTTCAAAGAGCCCTGATGTTATGAGAGTGTTGCAATAATATAAAAATAAGTGGTGATCACTTCTACATGCTTTTATCAACTAATTTAATCTGCATGCTTCCTCAGCCAATGATAGGAAGAAACCTGCTTGGCTTTTTATGTAAGCAGTGGTAGAACAGGTAATGAGAGAACTTGCAGTCTTTAAGGAGATTTTAGAAAAAGCCTTCAGTACTTGCATTGTTTAAGGACTCCATAAATATTCAGGATCTTCTGCCTGTGTTGTGAGAGAGAACAGACTTAATATTCCTTTTAGTCTATTGATATCTTCAGCATGCTAATTCACATTAAGTGTGCTGTTTGAAAGCCTTCTGTTCTTTAACCAAAAAAGCTCAGTATTTCGCTCAAGAGGTGACAATTGCCTCATTCAGGAGTGTTTAAATGTTTAAAACTGGAGTCTCCAAGTGCTCTGTATAATTGCAGTCAGTCAGATAAGTTCAGCTTGTCATGGCAGAAGTGGCTGGAGGGAGGTGTGTGATTTAGGTTGTGATTTGGGTACCAGTGGGAACCTGGGAATGACTGTCCCCTCATGAGGGTTTCCTGTGGAACAGAGCATTCAGCCCAGGGGATCTGTGTGCAGTAGGAGTGGGTGTAACCAAGGCTGGTGCAGCATTCTGATTTCATCTTCATTATGCATTCTGCTTGTCTAACTTAAAAAATGTAATTTTGTTGCTTTTAAGTACAACGAAAAATTTAGATGACTTACTGCCTCTAAAGTAAAAGTAGCCAGTATGCTTCATTTCAGCCTAATAACTTTTGAGGTTTTATGTGCAATATTTCAGGTTGCTTTAGTATTTTTACATTATTACAGTCTGACTGATAGTTGAAGTGAAATACTGAAAGTGGCTAGGTTGGACAGGGCTTGGAGCAGTGTGGTCTGTGCCCATGGCAGGGAGTGGAATGAGATGAGCTTTCAAGTCCCTTCCAACCCAAACCATTCCGTGATGAGGATTAGCTTCATTTCAGAAAGATAGAACTTTTTGTGTTCTTCATAACCTAGAATAAGTATTAAATATAAATGTTTCCTCTCTCAGTGTTTTGCATGTTTTAGCATTACAGTCAGCTTTGGTTTGACATTAATCTTACCTATGACAAAATAAGGATTTAGATTTTTGGTCTAGCAATTACTGTTCTAAAGCACAATTATGGAGCTCAGTGAATTCATATTGAAGCTGGCAACACATGCTGAATTATAATAAGGGAAAACTATAAGATTTACCTTCAAATCAAATTTTTCCTGTCTTTTTAGAAAATGAGAGGTGCTACCCATGGAGCTGTTCAGGGCTTGAAATTTTCCATAGGAGCGTTTCCCACTTCTCTAAAAATCTCTTGATCCTTGAGTCCAGCAAATTTATGATTGTGCATTTGGCTTTGGAAATATTGAAGGATTTTATTTGGAAATAGTGAAGACCTTTTTTTCAGGGAATTATTCAGTATTTTAGCTAGTAGTAATAATAATAATAATAATAATAATAAAGCAATGCTTTGCCTGCAAACAAGAATGCAAACAGTTCAGCATAAGTAGTCATAAATTACTAAGTTTCCTATAACAAATGAAAGTGCTTATTATTAAACTCCTATAGAAATTTTCTTTCCTTTTAAAAAATAGAAAAAATATTGACTTAAAGAATTCAAATTTTTTAAAAACATTTCTAATTTTTATTATTGCATTAATTATGGTACAGATTTCATCTATGGAAATGTCCCATCAAGCTCTGTTCATATGAGGTTTTTTTCTTGTTAATGGACTTGGTAGGAAGAGTTGATTGTGCTTGGGTAGGTTTCCTTTAAATAATTTTTAATAACATGGTCTATATATAGTTAAGTTAGAGTAATGAAATGGTCTTGAAACAAGAATCCTTTCTATTTTTCAGCTAGAACCTGCAGTCTTGACTTTACAGGCTGTAATCAAATTAATGATCTGTTGCAGGAAAAGAAGTAACAATATAAATAAAGCAAAACAGAACATTCAAAATTATATAAACAATTGGCTTAGTGCTTGAGTGTATATATATACACATGCCTTTTTTTGAACAATAATATTTTCAGGTAAATTAACCCTATGAAGGGATACATTTATTATGGAGCTTTTCAAACAATTTGAACAACACCTTTGCAAATGTGAAAACCTAGAATTATGTTTGTCATGAGTGTAGGAGTTCAGCTAGAAATGGGGAATCTTACTTCTGTGGTACTTGCAGTTGTTATTACCAGACTATATTTAGAGACACAAATACTCAGAAAACCCTCTGGTAGTTGTAATTTAGAGGTAAATTAAGAAACTCCTCTGCAATCTCCTTGTGTACAGCTTCATGTATCATCTCGCTCAGTAGCCTGAGGCACAGCAAGCTTTCAGCATGAAATTTAGTGCTAGAGCAGGCATTCCTGAGTTATTGTATAGCATGCATGCCATATATATGGCTTTTATAGACATATAAATCACAACATCAGGAGTGTTGTTTTCTAAACCTAAAGTTGATCTTAATCTCAACAAGGGGGCTAAATTTGTCTTAAGAGAATCTGATCTCTGCAAAGGTGGTGTTAGTGAATCATTAAAAGGAAATAAGTATTCTTAGAATTTCAGGCAAATGCAGAGAATAATTCTCAACCTTCTGTAAGTCTGGATTGTCAGCACAGAAACACTGTCAGTGTCACATGAGAGCTGGGCCAGTTCCTGGTGTGTACAGCAAGTAAATGTGTGAGGGACAATTTCTAGCCTTGAGGGCAAGTTGCAGAGTTTGGCATGGCTCACATACACATCCCAGCATTCTTCTTCTCTTCCTCCCCTCAATCTTCCCCCTAAATCAAATCACAGAACTGTCTTTCCTCTTCTTGGGAAGAGCCCATGGCCTGTGCTGTGTTCCCAGTGCTTCCTGAGTGTTGCCCAGAGGGGTGGAGTGGAGGTTGTCAGGAGCCAGCAGCCCCAGGGACCTTGTGAGCAATGCAGCAAGGAGCAGCACCCACAAGGCAGTGCCAAATCCTGACACCCCAGCTCTGTGCCTGCTCTTGCACTCAGAAGCTCTGCTGAAACGAGCTCTGTCAGCCCAAGTTGATTGGCACCTTCACACTTCACTACTGTTCACTTCAGATGAGGCTGATGGATCTCGTCCTTCCTTCCACCTTCCATCTCCTGTAATGGTCCTTTTGTTTATTTGGATCACACTGAGAGGGTGTAGACCTTGGGATCCATTGGCTTGGGCCACAGAGACCTGCAATTCAAAATATTCTATGTGGGTAAACTTTTGGCAGCTCCTTGCTAGTTCCTTTGCTCACCTCTTCAATCACCACACATGGTTTAGAATCTGCAATGTGCTCTGCTCCTGTATTAACCTTATGATATTCTCTGGTTCCTAACTTTTTCAGTAGTTTGTTTTCCCTGAAAATACTTTTCAAAATACAAACAGCTCCCAAGCCACATGAGAGGTTTGCTAAGTAGTGCAATTATCTGCTTGTCTTGGGGGGGCAGGCATTTGGAATCAGCATTTTAGAATGCAGCTGGGCATTCTGTAAGTCCTGTGAGGAGTAGTGAGGGAGCTGGGAATGTAGTTGTGATGTGTCAAAGTGATGACATGTGGCCTCTGTGAGGGTGGTGCATTCATCAAAACAGGGTATGATTTTGGATTGCTTTTCCTCCTTTGCCATTCCACTCACTTTAAGTTGAAAGCAGCTGGCAGTTCTCAAGGATTTCAGCTGGACTGTGTGTCAGGGAGCAGTTGAAGTGTTGTGAGAAGGAAGCAGCAAGGCAGGTGTGCCAGCTGTTGGGGAGAAATGAAGGAAGTACCAAAGCTGGCCTGAGTACAGAGCAAAGTAACAGATCACAAGGCCACAGTGCCCATTTTTGCCTGGAAGAGTGTGTGATCACTTGTGTAGAGCAGTAATGAGGAAAGCTTCAACAGGAGCATTCAGTGGTAATTATTTTTCTGTCAGTGTCAGTGATGTTCAAAATCAGGATATTTTATGGGTAGCCTGGAATTCTGTTCCAGAAGAAAAGTTATTCCCATGTAATATAAAATGTGAAACTGGAGAGAACTAAACTTCAAACAAACAAAAAAAAACCCAACAAAAATATCCTCAAAAATAACAAGCCAGTACACACAACCCACAAAACAAAGTGTGTCATTTTAATTGAGATATTCATAAAGTGCTTTCTAAAGCTTGACATGGAAGACAAAAATACTGTAGCCACCAAAACAGTGGCAGCTTGCCAGAATGACTTGGAACTTCCTATTACAATGGTGATTAAAAAGGCTGAAAGGAATCCTGTGACTTGTTCAGCCTTTATGCCTGTATTTTTTCAGAACTTCAAAGTGTGAAGTCTTCAGTTTTCACTTTGGTTTAGAACTAAATAAAATTTTGAAGTTTTGACGGTCTTGTACAAGTTATCTCTAATTATAGCTAATTCTTACACTTAATGTCCTTTAAGTTTCTTTTTGTTCTAATGAAAGAAGACAATTAGGAAAACCTCTTTTATAGCAGGGATTGGAAGTCAGCAAACTAAGATCATCTGATTACTGGGTTTCATGGACTGAGAATAGCAGTGTGTGACTAGAAGTACACAAATGTATTCCATGGTGTTGATGCAAATTTGTACAAATTCAGCTGATTTGAAGGGCAGTGTTGAATACTGGATGATGTTTAGCACCACTGTTCTTTTTTACTGCTGCTGCCAGTGTAGGCAAAGGCTACACTAGCAAGTGTTGTGTGTTTCAAGGAAAATGAGTCTGTGTTGGACCTCACTGTATCCATGTCAAGTCACAGATCTAAACCATACCAGAGCAAACAGCCTGCTTCTCATGGCAGCATCAATTTGTTGTGGCTTCTGGTTCAGGAACTGTGTGTAAGAGACTGAGGAAAGCTGCATTGTGTACAAAGCAAATGTTCCAGTTGTGTTACTGTCGCTTGTGGGAACCTATTCTGAATTCTCGAGTGTTTGTATTGTCATCTCAATGGCTGGAAACTCCTGTGTTTTGCTCTTGGAAAGACTAGTTGAAAAAATGATTCAGCAGCTGAGTTACCCTCTCCTCACAGCTGGACACTCTGCACCTGCTTATTTTGGCTCAGGCCTGATGATGTGCTTGGAACCTTCATCTTCCCTTACTCTTCCTTAAGGCCAAACCCCTCATTTTCTTAAACTGAAAGCAAAAGCTCTGACACCAATAATTAGCTGGAAAAGTTGCCAAAGCACTTTCTGTTGGGCAGTTCCAGTGGGTCTGTGTAGGAGGTTGAGATGTAGGACTCAATGCTTGTGAAACCTGCTGCTTTGGGAGGTTACAGGGAGATGAGAGTGGCAGGACTTGAGGGACTCTCAGCAATGCAAGTGGGGCACTGGGTGGGACAGTGGGCTTTCCCTCTGACTGCCTGTGGCACTCCTGTGGCAGAGGTGGCTCTGCTTTGTGCAGGGCAGTTGCTGAACTGGCTCACATTACAGAGCACGAATTGTAGGTTGCCATAAAATGCTTTTCCAGTGGACCACTGGTAGTTCAGGAGCAGCTGGCGTGGACTGGAACTTTTCTAACAGTGCTTGCTCAGGATTTGACCTCTTCATCTCAGGAGTCACTTGGAGTATATAGATGTGTCTTGGGTAGGTGCATTGTAAGGTTTTCCTTCTTGCTCCATTTCCATGTGCAGTAAGTCACAGATGACATTCTAAAGCTGACATTGTGGTGACAAAAGCTGTGCCTACCTCATGCAAATTTTATGTCCAGTTGAATTGTACCATGTCCAAGAAACTCCAGGGGGGGCTGTGCAAGGTAGTGGCAGTTAGCAACTTGTTTTTTCATGAAGATATCACTAAGGCTGTGGTTTGCTGCTGCTGTTCCCACATAACTTGGAAGGAATTTTACCATATTCTTGCAGTAACTTCTGGAAGCATCGGTGGATCCTAATTAAAATTATACTTTCCCAAAATGCTTACTCTCGTTAACCAGACATCTCATTTGAATCAAACTGGAGCATAGTATTGCATGGTTTGTTTCTGTTGACAGCACTTGATCCTGATTAATTTCTACTGTTCAGCATTTCACTGGTAGGAAATAAGAGGTGGCATTGTAGGCACATCAGAGTTTGGCTACAGCCTGAACATCAAAGAAACAGCATTTCCCAAGCATGTGCAAGTGCTGTGCTACTTAAAGGTCACTGCTTGTTCAGGCTTTGAAGTGTGATACCATACATGGTGCATGGCCTTTGGAGAAAACACAAACATTTTGTGGAAAGAATGGATATTTTTAAACTTGTATTATTAACTGTACTTCATGTAGGTAAAGTTAGGCATGTTAGCACAGATGTGGAAGGTGGATTTTAAGACCTAGCAGTGCTCTTTGCTTCTCACACATGTAAGCATTGCCTGTCCATGTGCCTGTCACCACTACTTTCTCATGTTGTAGCTTGAGACTATGCAATAACATTATCTGAAAAGGGACTTGTAAGAGGCATGTGCTTATCTCTGTCTCAGTTTTATTGATCCATAGGCTGTTTGGGATTTCACATCTCTTACCACAAAACTTGTCTTTCAGAAAGCTGATGAGCCTGCAGTGTAAACTTTTTTTTTTTTGTTTTCCTTGGTACATCAAAATGCATCTTGTTTGACAAGATCAGCTTGTCCCAAGTACTTGGTAAAGTGTATTTGTATGACTCTATTAGGATTATATATTATCTCATATACACACACAAATATAGGAGTGTAATTCAAGAATTCCCACGTGTATGTGTGCACAAGGAGCTAAAGATGCCAGATCTCATCTTTGCTCATTTGTTGGTAACATAAGGAACACTTCCTCAAAGGAAAAATATTAACAGCTCTTACTTGATCTAAAGAATTTCTGCTGGGCACAAGGAACACATTGCTACTGAAGGTACAGTAGATGTAGCCTCATGCAAACTTGTGTGTGTGTAGATGTATTTTTCAACTTCTTTTTCCTCCTATTTTTCTGCTCCACAGTTTTCCTTCTGGAAGCCAGCATGAGCTGCCAGTGAGCACAGCTTATCTGGCTTGGTGTGAGAAACAGAAAATACCTCAGTCAAACACTTGCTAAATGAAGGGAGAATGTGAAATTAGTGCCCACTTGTGTTGCTGTTTTGTGATACTCATGCTGAAAACACCAGGTTTACTGTGCAATTTATGTTTAATATTTTTGATGAAGCAAACATCCCTGTTGTGTTTTTACATATTTCTTGCATGAAATACTGTTAGTTCTGTTGAGATATCTGTTAAATTAAACTTTCATTTTTATTTAGGTGTATGACTTGGATGGCATTTCCTTGATTCTGGACAATTGCAGCATTGATGACAACAACCCTTGTATCCTTTACAAAAGAATTCTGTTTATTGAATATGACACATGAGAAAAGGTGTGGGGGTTTCATGGATGTTTGCCAGCATTGCTTTCACAAGGTATCCAAATGTAACTGGCCTCATGAGCTTCTAGGTTGTATTTAAATGGTTTAGAAGTGAGCAAGGGCACAAATTGGCTTCCATGAACTGGATTCTAAGTAAGTTAACTGTGGTTATAATGTATTTCCTAAAATAATAAATATTACTGGTTTGCAAGTGCTTATTCAAAGAGCTGTTACAGAAATGTAAATTGAGATTCTGGTCATTGTATCAGATTTTAGAGATTTTGCTTCCACTGAAATCTGTTCAGGAAACTGAAATAAGCACCACATCAATTCTCTACACTTGTTAAATCAGATTGGGCTTATTTTAAGCACAGAGACAAGGCTAGCAAGCTGTTATGAAAATGTGTATAATTGAGAGAATCAATGATGCAAATTATTGAAATATTGGGGGAGATTTCAATATTAAGAGCAGAAACTTTCAAAAATAGATTGCTATCAGTGGGAAATAATCCTGTACTGAAGATAAGCAGTTGTTAAGCAGAGTTACCCATCTCTTCAAGTAATACAAGTGTGTTCAGTGACTGAGCTGTGATTTTCTGTCATCTAATCATTAGCTCTTTGTAAGTTTCTGATAATTGCATCTGGACATCAAATAGCTTTCCTGTACAGAGTCATGTCAGTTTTTTTATACTGAACACATGAAACAGGTTTTCAAATAATTTTATATATATA
>VZRX01006255.1:21931-37591 GCA_013398075.1 Notiomystis cincta
ATATTAAGGAAAAGCACACTCCTTTTAACAAATATAACAAACAAATAAACAAAAGGAGTAGTGGAAATGTTTCATATTCTCTCAGTTGTGTCCTGCAGAACATCATCTACATATAAATATATCCTAAAATTATGAAATAATGTGGATGATAGCACCCTGTTAACAAGCTGGGTGGAGGAGCAAGGGGTAGTGAGTATTTTCTGAGTTACTCTGTTCAGTGCTTTACATCCACGAGTTTTACACCCTCAGTATTGCTGTAGTTTGAGACCTGACAGTGCACTGAGTGGCAGAATTGCATTTCCATGGTCCAGATCTCATAATGGGCACTGCTGAGTGGGGTGGGATGGGCAGGGAAAGTTACCCTTCACTAAGTGGAAAAGCAGCCCTGAGAAAACCCAGTAAGGAGCTTTGGTCCCAGCTGATTCTCCTTTGCTGGAAAGCACAGCTGTGCAGCCACTTCTAGGATTAATCCTTCATCTTAGCTGTAGTAAAAGAGGATAAAGTGTGAGATGCTGGAATGGTAGAATTGTAATTTATGGTCTTGAATGAAAGGAAAATTAAATACCCTGAGAGTCTCTACTGGGTTTTGAGCAAAGTGGAACTTCTCACACCTTTTGATACAGGCTGACATTTTATGGCTGTATCACAAACTTCTTAAGAGAGGATAAAACTTTGTTTACTTGGTTTTTAAAGACATCATAACACCTCCTAATGTGAGCTTTTACCAGTGATCCATAGCATACAGTACTGGGGGATATGGAAAAGTGAGCAGCACGTGGGCACAGGGAGGCCTTGCCTGCTGTGACAGAGTTTGCTGCATCAGCTTCTGGAGTGCAGCTCTTGCTCTGTTTATTGTTTTGACCTCTTGCTATTCCAGGTGCTCTTGTGCTACATAAAGTTAATGCTCCCCTGCTTCTCTCCTGCCTCTAACATTCCTCATCTGCTGCCTTCCCAGCAGGTTGTACACAGGGAAGCAGAAGAGAAATGTGGAGTTTAGATCTGTCTCTACTTTCATCTGCTTTGCAGCGTGTTCTGCTACTTCTGGACACCAGAAACCAGGTCCTTGGTAACTTGTAGGGCCTGAAGCCATTGCATAATGTTTCTCTGAAGAGATCTGACTGTTTCTTTCCTCTCTCTGTGCACTCCAGTCCTGCCTGGCACAAATCCCAGAATCACTGAATGGGTAAGGCTGGAAGGGACCACAGTGGCTCATCTGCAGTTTGCCAAGGTGGGGTGGAAGGCTGTGAGAAAAATCTCAGCATTGCTCTTCAGACACAGCTCCTTCGGGAAGTCATGTCCACAAAGTTCACTTTACAGTCCTATTCCTAGTGCCTGTTCTTGTGGTGTCAGGCTGTGTTACTTGGATTTCTCCTTGGATAAAGCTGGTCAGAAAAAGTTTCACACAGAATCCTTTCATATAATAATTTTTTAGATTTCTTAGTGAGTCTTGGTAGATGCACATTTTTGTTGAATCTGTTTCAGAGTCACCCAAGCTCTACAGTTGTCATGTGTTCTCCATTTCACTAGGAAAGTTCTGCCTCCAAATTACACATACAAGATTTCCCACCAAAAAATGTAACTTTTGTGGTAAAAGCGATAGGATTTTTTTCTGGATGGAAAAAAATAATTTCCCTAAAGTGTGCAATTTATCAGGAGAAGCTGGACTGCCATGGTAAATGTTAAAGGAACACTTTAGTACCTTTGAGAGGGAAAAACTCTTTGATAAATCCTTTTATTTGTAGCATATGGAAGTATACTGAAAGAGGAAATGGGTCTTCTCTCATTCTAAAATAAATTCCTTTGTAAACCTGTCATTACCTTAAAATTGCATCCTTTGAGATCCTGAACAGTTCTGCAATGTGCATAGAAATACCACAGAGTTTGTAGCTCATGAAGTTCAGCTGACATCTTGGCATTGCTTTAATTAATTTTTCTAATTCGTCTTTCAGTCTCCAGTTTGGGAAAACTGTTACCTTGTCTAAGTCTATCTCAGACTTGTAAATTTATAGTAGCAAACAGGTTTTTTTTCCTTCAGGACATTTCATGAGTAAAAGCAAACAAACCACCACTCTCATAGTTACAGACATGAAGATTATCTATTTAACTATCCATAGATAGTTAAAAGCAAATTTACTGTACCTCTGTAATTATTTGAATTGATATATTAATTTTCCAGGTACTACAACTTTGCATGTAAATTCAGCAGAGAGGTGCTGAAGGATGCCAGATTTTCCACTTGCAGCTGTTAGGCTTTCAGCACAGGACAAAAGGTGAACAGACTGAGACTGGGGAGATGCAGCTCACTAAGACTCAAACTTCAAAGAAGGTTTAATACCACTTTTCCTAAACCTGTTAAATCTTCCATGGATTGGCTGTGTCCTAATCATAACTGTCCTGTTTCAGAGGAAGACAGGGGGTTTCAAAATGCAAGCAGAGTTATTTGCCTTTAGATTAAGGAGAGATTCCTGTATGAGCTGGTTTTTTAGTTTTGAAAATTCAGTTTCTTGTTCTGCTTCTGAAAAGTGGGAACACTGTGCCTTACCTTTGTAACCTGTGCTTAAAACCAAATCAATTCAACCTGCTAAAGGACAGCAGAGTGGGTTGGAGATGCCTATCTGGGTAATACCAGTAAAAAATTTACTCCAAATCCTGCTTTTCAGGTTACTTGTGTTGAAAAGGCATTCTAAATGCAACTAGCTTCTGTTTTGCTCTCTGAGTCATCATCTTCCTCATCTCTGACTGGTTCTATCATCAGACAAGAGCCCTTCCTTTTGTTCTTGCCTTTTACCTCATCCAAAGCTCTTCCTGCTCCCACCAGCTTCATTTCTGCCCTTTCACAGGTTGCATTTCCTTAAGGTAAACATGAGGAGGGAGGTCAGCCCATTCTGATCAAAATACCTTTGACCCTAATCACTCAAAAAAAAGGTGCTTATGAAAGGCTTTAAATAAACTGGCCTGTTTGTTATTGAAGACTTTTCAGTTTACCTTAACTAATCTGTTCTGTTTTTCACTGCTTCCTAACATTTGTGCTCATGAGTAACACAAACAGATGTGCCTTTTTTTTTTTTCCCTTTTCAGTGGCTGTCCATAGAAATATTTTTTACTATTTTGGGAAAAAAAATATTATCCAGAGTACTGCAATATAATAGCTCTTAGTAGTAAAACTTGAAAGTCAGAAGTGAACTGCAGTTTTGGAAATTGAATATTCATGTTTTTTCAGGCTGCTTGCCAATATTACCCTTTTGAGATTCTTATGGAAGATGTCTCAGTAAATTGATTTTGTGAATGCCTGGGTTTAATCAGGATGACCTCATATAAGTATCTATTTTATATAAACTGTTAATTAACAGTTTGGTTTTCAATAACCAAGAAACCAGTTGTACATATTCTGCTGTGAGGATATATCTTTATATATATATGTGTGTGTGTGCATATATATATATATATGTAATGTGTGTGAGCAAGCACCTAGCAAGCTATGTTTTAGGACTAAGAATTTTCAGCATTTGTGACAGGAAAAACTGTGGTTGTTACCAATATCCATACATAGATCCTTTAGTTTGAATAATGGCTGAAAAGGTAGAAAGAGTAAGTTAATTTTCAGGTAATCCTTCCAAAGTTGCTTCTGTTATATTCAGTCATCTGAGAGGTAGATTGAAAATATTTTTGACTTCATGGCAGCAGCAAGTATAATTGTGGTTCATGAAATGTGGTTCATGGCTAAAGGTGAAGGAAATCAAGTTGCTATGGTCTACAACAATGGCAGTTTTGTTTTGAGGGGAGCTGACAGCCATTTTTATCTAAGTTACAGAGTGCAAACTAAAACAAGCCCACTGCTGAATGGGAGCCAGTGGAAAGCAAAAATAGGGGAGTGAGTTGACAGGTTGTACAAGGCTTGGAGCAGCCTGGGATAATGGAATTAGATGAGTTTGGAACTAGAGTGGGAACTAGTTTGGAACAAGAGGAGCTTTAAGGTCCATTCCAACCCAAACCAGTCTGTGATTCTATTCTGTGATTCCACCATAGGTGCAACTAGGAAAGCAAGAAGTTGCTGTATTGCCATGCTCCAGTTCAGACTAATTCAATTCCTACGTGCTGAGAATCATCTTTAAGGAGAGTGGAGAGAGTGGAGGATTCCTGCTTTGTGACATGTGCACAAACCTGAGCTCCCTCTGAATGTAATTGTCAGGTACAGAGAAGAACTGGCCAGGTGAGAGGCTGGAACAGGTGCAGGTGTGGTTGTTCATTGAGCAAGAACAGCTGAGAGGGGCTTATTTCTTTCAGCTGGTTCAGTAGACCAGCTCCTGCCCTGCTCTGCAAGTTGCTGTGAGTTCTTTGTAGCTGTGTTTTGTTAGCAGCTAAGGGAGAGCAGGGGCCTGTTTGGCTGTAGAAGGGAATCCCTCAGTGTTATATCAGGGTGGGGCTTTAGCAGTGTCTGAAATGATTCCCTAGAGGCTTCAGTCAAGCAGCTCTTCCCAAACACCACTTTTGGTTGTAGTTGGGAAGGTCACCTGCCTACCAGTGCCTACTGCTGTCACTATCAAGGGTGTTTTTTACACTCTGGAAAGAAACACTGCCAAGTTATCCACTCTTTCCTCACATCAGTGTTAACTGACCAGAGATCTCCATTCCACTCCAGGTAGATTTTTCAGTGTATTGCCTAAAGTGTCCCGAGTGGGATTGTTGTAAAGCTCCAGAGGGGGGGAGCTGAGTGCTGCTCCCTGTTGAAAAGGGCACAGAGTCACTTGTGTAACCTAATTTTGTTTTAAATCTCACTTAACATTGCACTTCCAAAGAGTTGGGATAACACAACTTCCATGTCTTAATTCATTATTTATCTTTTCTGGATGCTGCAAACTCTTCAAGGCAAAACTCAGTTAAAGGTGGAGAATGAAGGGGAAAACGTGCCACATGAAACATATTTGGTAGATCTAAACTCTGACACAAAGACTGCACTTCTCAAGTATTTATTGCCAGAAGATGTTTATTTTAGAATGAAACCAGAAATATGAAATTTTCTTGTGAGATGTCCTACATCTACTAATTCTGTACTTCCTGTGTTCCCCAGGAAAACTTTTCTCCTGTCAAATGCAACATTCTAGTCATATAAAAAACACTTGAGACCACAGAAAGAATGCAGTATGCAGTACAGAAACAGATACTCTAAGAAATTAAAGCACTTAACTTTTTTTGTCTTCCAGAAATGACCACAGATCACACTTTGTGTTTTACCATTTAAAAAAAATAGAATTTCTAGTGGTATATTTCAGGTTGCTGATTGTATAATTCCTAAAGTACATTTTTTTAGAGCACCTGCAGGATGAACAAAATATTGAAAATATTTAAAATAGTTTAAAAATATTGCAATTTAGAGTTTGGGAGGGGTGATGGTGGTAGTTTCCTTGAGAGTTTATAAAATACTAACATATTTGCAGAGATGTGAATATGAATCTATTCTCCATTATCTCATTTCTACCCAGCTATCACCATTAGGAAACATGTGATGTACAGGGTCCCTCTTAAAGCTGGAGGAAATCTAACAGAGCTGTACAGAATGCAAGAAGGCTCTTTCAAATGTTACATGCTAATATTTCTAATCCCTTGTGAGGAGTAATCTCTGTAGGAACTAATTCATGTATGTAAAAGTGAGGAATTAAAGTTAATAACTCTGTTTCTAAACCAAATATTGTCGTATTTGTCCTCTTCTCTAATCCTCTTGGTGGATTTGAATCCATGACAGGCTTGAATTCTTGAAAGAAAACAGATCTTTAGTTATCAGGAACACCCTCAAAAAAAAAAAAAGAAATGAAAATATATAATATTTCACTGCTTTTATAGCTCAAACAGCTTCCTTGACTTTTCTGTAGACTTACTTCTGAAAAATTCCCCTCTGGGCTGAGACGGAGCACTAGAAATTTGAGAGCCAGAGATTTTTGTTTTTTTTAAGTAAAGCTAGGAGTGGTTCAGAAATATTGTTGAGAATGGAATGCCTTCTACAACCACCTTATCATATTTCAGTCTGTCTTCTTGACATTTTTCTTGTGCATGCCTCCAAAGAACATTGGGATGTCATCTGGCCAATGCTTTGAATAATATCTTTATTCTGACATTTCTCTGTTGCCCCATTTTTGATCACTGTGATTAAAACAGTTCTATCTTCAGCTGGTGAATGTGTTCTCCTGTGTAGCTCCTTCCTGAGCCTTCAGTTGTTTGTCCTCACTTGCTCAGATCTTTGGTTAAACTTTGTTCTTTCGATTTGCAAGTGGTTTCCTAAACCTGATCTCTCCTTCCTCACTCAGCATATATTTGCAGTACTTTTCAGTGGCCTTGTGGATTTGTTCCTTTCTCTTGGAGTGTGGAGATTTCCTCTAGGAGATGCAGCCATTCCCTGAAATTTTAGGCAGAATTGTGGCTCATGGCTGTTTTGCTAAACAAATAGTTGGGTATAATTTAGTCACATCTTTTCAAAACACCCATTTATTTCATGGGTGTTATTTTTGGATGCACACTGGACATGATTTGGTGTCTGTGACCGTGGAACTGAATTTCATTTACCTTCAGTGTTGTGATTATTTGTCATAAAGTGACATTTGAAATGACCATAAGCAGCAGAGGGGAAGGTGTGCCTCATAAGTTACTCAGAGACTCTGAGTCAATAAAATATGTATGTACCCTGTTGAAAGATGAGCTGGCATAAAATCCTTGTTGGATCTGTGTGAAGGGATGACTCTAACATTTCTAAACAGAGAAAGAGCTTCAGTCCAAATTGTGTCAGCTTAACTCATCATCTGTCTTAGAGAGAGATGAATTATAATTAGCTTGACCACATCTCAGGCATGAATTAGATTGGGTTTTTAAGTGTAGTGCCAAATGTCTGAAAGTTTTATTGGACTCCTGCAATTGCCATTTTAAAGCATTTTAGAAAAGGTGTTTATTTGTCTATGTATGCATATAAATGCACATGAATATATTTCTGTGTAAAGGTGGAGCCTTTTTCTTTCCATGTCCCAGGAAATTTAAAAGGACTGCAGCCTGCCTGACGTATAATCAGTTTCTGAACACAGTTACCCTCCCCCTGTGCTTCATGGCTTCACATCTCAATGTTTGTGGTAGGTTTTAATAGTAATTTGATACATGAGTTTCTACTTAATGGAATTTGCATTTTTTTTCTGTACTTGGGAAGGGAACATAAGGTAAAAGGCATTCTTAACAGTAAGGTAACAGCAGCTGAAGCTTTTGAACATACCAGCCTGCTAACTCTGGTACCTCATACAGATAGCTAATGGATTTAGTAATGAACTTAAAATGGAATTATTGTAAAAGAAGGGACTGAAAGAACTGAATATTCTAACTGTGAAGTACTAGTTTGAAATCGAGCAAGAGTGTGATTCTTTCTGTTTTAAAGCCAGATGATTCGTAGTTGCTCATAAATTATGGGTTTCTATTAAAAATGTAAGTCGTAATTTTAAAAAAAATTGGCAGCCTAAGCAGAAAAAAAAATGAATGTGTCATATTCTTGGTTTTAAGCTAGTATTACAAGTCTGAGTACAAGGAGAAGGAAAACAAGCTGGAGGTTATGGCTTAATTTTTTTTTGAAAGTTCTGTAAGTTTTGGCATAAGAGACAAAATAAAAATAGCTCTAAAAATAGAGCTAAACATGTCCTATGGCTTTTGTAGCTCTGGAGTGCTAGACCCAAATTTTGTGCTTAAATTTGTAGTATGCTGAGATGTACTGGCATTGGGTTTTAAGTCCCACAGAACATGAAAGGCAGCACACAGAATATAGATTAAATGTTTAGTTGGCAGGCTTTAAAGACTAATAGCAATCTGGGTGCATAATACTGCTCAGAACTGTTAACCCAGAAATACCAGTGATCTAGGGAGAAAAATTCCCATAGGACTCCAGGTCAGAAATGTCCCAGTAAATTCTGAAGTTCTGAAGTATTAAACCCCATTTAATGAACAGAGGATGTCATTTAGCTGGACATTGCTGATATGATGATGTAGTTAAAAACAGGGAAGCCTTGGAACTCAAAGGAGCCTCATGATCTGCCCTGGCTCTCAGCACTGGACAGTACTGAATAGGTGTGAAAATGTGAAAGGATGGAGAGCCTGGACTCTGCTTCTGGGAGCACAGTAGGTATGACATGTGCATGCATATTCATTATTATGTATTAGATATACAGCAGCTGGATATTGTGAGCTGTTGTTTCTCACTTTTTCTGAACTACTTACAGTCAAAGGGCCAGGAAACTGTGCTGTAATTGGCCAGATTGCAAATTTTGGCAGATTTTATTACTTAGTTCTAGTGTCTGTCCTTAAAAGAGAATGCTGAAAAATATAAATTGAGGGAAGAGACTCAAAAATTATGCAAACTTTGGAATATCTCCCTTGGTTTCTTTCTTTAGCTCATGCAAAAAATACTTTACCAAATGCTTTTTACAATCTGCGAATTCGATTTTTTTCTAATCTATGCTGAAAAGCCATGTTTGGAAACAATTCTAAACAAATATAAGCCAAAAATAAATCACAGGCTGTAATGAGTGAGATATTTACCCAGTAGGACAGTTTATTTAGGGACACAGTGAAATCTTCCAGTTCAGCCCTGAAAGTCTTTGAGAGAAAAGGCATGAAAGCATCTTGTGCATGAAACAGAAGTGACAGGCTTGATTTCAAGAGGAGCTGACCTTTGGCCCTCTGTGTTTGTGCAGGAGTGTTCAGCAAAAGAAGTTTAATAGTCCATTCTGGTCTTCAGAGTGTATTTGTTGGCCATAGATACTTAAATGGCTGAATTGTCACTGAAAGTCATGTATGAGGTTTAACATGTGCTGGTTATGCAGAAGGTTTAGGTCCCATTTTGAAGAAGCCTGAGTCCCACAAAGCACACACTTTAAGAAGTGGCTTCATCTTGCAGATCGTGGGTAGGCTGCTCAGAGAGTGAGGTAAGTGCAGGTAGCCAGAAGGGTGGTGCATGTCTGCAAAAGAGGAACCTGCCAGCCTGGGAGCTTAGCGAGGCCTTTGGAGCTGGAGAAGGCATTTCACCTCCAGTTGTTGTGTGCTGCGGGTGTCTCCTGCTCTCTGTCGCCTGTGAGTTACAGAGGATGCTGCCCTGCTGGTGAAGCTGACTTGAAACTGAATGGTTTGGCCCATTTGTCTGTTCTGAGATGGTGTCAGTTAAAATCTTTGTCAAAGCCGTGTTCTGCAGGGCAGAATTCAAGGTGCAAAGCCCAGTGCAGGGTTTTGGTGATAGGCTTTCTGTCTCTACTGGGATATTTTGTGGAAGCAGCTTCCTTTGGGGAGGGCTGGAGGTGAGGAGCAGGAAGGGCTGGCTGCAAGCTCCTCATGCCACACGTGCTGTCCAGTGAAGCTTTGCTGCCACGCTGTGGTGGAGATGGAACCTTGTTTGGGACTGGATGGTCCAACCCTCTCACCAATCCCTTGGACCAGGTGAGAGTTGCCTGTAGCAGAAATATCTGCTTTCCCTTCCCCAGGGTTAGAAGTCTTATCCCTAAAAAGTGTGATCAGGAATAAATATCTCTAACCAGTGGTGCCTCTGTGTGTTGGAGGCTTCTGGACTAGATGGGTTGTGCTGTGTCAGCTGTGCAAGAGCCAAGTCAGGCAGCAGGGGGAAGAAGGGACATTCCCAGTTCATACAGCACTGCCCATTTCTAGCTTTTAAACCCAAAATGTGATGACTGCAATCATGGATGATAGGAACAGCTGTGGAATAAATGAAAATACAGGCAACTGAAATATTCTAGACTTTTTTTTTTCCCTACCTTCTAGGCAAAATATTTTAAGTTTGTATAGGATGAATTCCTGATGTTTTCTGGTGCTGGTAATTCAATGCCAAGTCCAAAGCATTAATTCTAAAAATATAAATTAGCTTCTTGAAAATAAGTAAATAAATTAAGACAAAACCCTTAATTCTTTACATTTTCTGTTACTACTTTTTTTGTAATGTCTTAATCACAGGTAGAAGTCACATAAAAATGTAGAGGAGTTGTAAGGAATTGCTCTGATCTTATACAGTGTCTAGGACTTCATTAAAGTGCTAAAACCCCAGTCAGAAAGAAACTTTTAGAGCTGTGTAAGCAGTTTGGCAGATGGTGAGTGGCCAAAATCCTGACTGTCTGCTACAGGTGGTTCATCACAGCTCCAGACTGTGATGAACAGCTGTGACAGTTGTCTAGAAACCTCTTTTAGTGGTGGGAGGAATTATCTTCAAGGTGCTGTGGAACAGAAGTGCTTGAAAGGACTGAAAGACTGGAAAGAAAAATGGTTTGTGTCTTTTTGGTGTGGTCCAGTCAGGTCTGCAAGTGGAGATGTCTGTAAGTGATGCTTTGGTATTTCATTCTAGTCTACAGATGTTTTAGTGATAATTGGATTACTTGTTGAAGGCCAGAAAGAAATATAATTATTGTACAACACAAAAACTGTATTTTCATTAGCTCTGTTTTTCAGTCCTACAGACCTGTTCCAGAATAGCTCTTAGAAAGGTTGGGTGGCTTTAAGCAATGGATTACATAAACAGCCCATTTGATGAGGGTTCCATCTTGTGAGTGCTTTCTTAATAGGTTTTGTATCTCTTCCTGTATTTGATTAGACTGTAGTTGCTATTTAAATAATAAAAAAATTGATTTAAATGAGGTAATGGAATAGGCAAAGAACACCCTCTTTTTTGCTTAAGACCTAATTGCTCGTAAGGAAGAAAGTTCCTAAGTAATAATTTAGTTATGGAAAACTGACTGTAGTGCAGGAAACAGTCTAATTAAAAAAAAGTCCCTACAGTATGTAATAAATCAAACTCCCCACTAAGACTGTTATATTTAGAAATCCTTCAGTATTAATAACTATGAAGGGGACTTAGGCAAACAGATGTAGGTATTTCATTCTCCTTGTTATCCCTTCAGTATCCTTTATTAGTTCATGATAATAATTAACTTCTAAAACTTGCCTTTTTCAAGCAACAGACAATATAATTCCAAGATTACTTGTGCATTGCCTTTTATCTACCTCATCAGCTTCCAACCTCATTAATAATTTTTTCTATTCTCTATCATCCATAGAATCCAAATTGCTTTATAGAACAATTCCTAGGGGTCCTGGTGGCTGCAGTGGGCTTGTCAATAATGTTTGGTTCCAGTTGGACTAAGAATGAGAAGGTGGAACGCTGTCCCTGAGAAGTGGTCTGTATGTCCTGCTCTCCAGCAGTATTGGTTAGCGCTTCCTGGCAGGACATCCTTGTATTTTCACACCCCATTAAGCTTACAAACCAGTCACTGTGCTCTTGCATTGACTCCAGCAACCTCTTGTAGCAGAATCCAAGTGAAAAGAACCAGGAGAATAGTGAAAAGTTCCCTTGCAGTCAGTGGCAAAACTTACACAGGATTTAGTGGCATAGATTGTCATGGCTTCCAGATAGTAACATTTTTCATCCTTAAGCAACAGCTTTCCCCACCTTTCTTCCTTTCTCTTTGTGTTCCACTCTCCCTGACAATCGAAGTTATGACCCAGAGGATGATTTAACATTTTAAATTGTGGAATAAAGATGTTACTTAAGTATGGAAGACAGGGCAAGTTGATTGAGTTTTGTTATTTGTATATGTCAAAGTAGCATAGGAGTGCCAAAGCACACAGTACTGAAGGATTTTGGAAGAGGGTTGCTATAAATGCACAGAAATGCTTGTTTTCAGTCCCTAAACACAGATAGTCTAGTGATGAGGCTTCTGCAAAATAAAATTAATTGTTTCCTTCCTTTTTTATGCCCTCTTCCCTGTCACAGAATGTCATAATCTTCCCTTGTCTCTAATATTAATTTATTTGAGAGTGTAATACGCCCAGTTGTAAAGATCTAGACAAGTCTGTGCAATCAGATCTGCTGTGCTTGCTGTCTTGCTTCTCTTTGGTGCAGTTTCACAACAAACAGGCTCACGCTCGTATTTGTAGTAACTATGGCAACTTTAGAAGCTCTCTTTCTAAAGCTGAGCATACAATAACGTGCTTAAAGTGTAGGTAGGATTAGAGACTCTCGAATATGTTTTATTTTCTCTCTGTGTCTCTGTCTTTGGAGAGGAGCAAGAGGGTAGTGTGAGTATTAGCTGGGGGCTGGCTTTAATCTCTGCAGACACTCCAGTCTTCCAGGGTCTGCTCCCAGCTGTCCAAAGGCCTCATCCTTCCCCAGCATGTGAACAAGGGGGTCATGTATATTCATGATGTGGTCACAATGGAAAACCTACACACAGAAAGGGGTTTCTGAAGGAGTGAAAATGTTATTGAAACCATTTTGCAGCTTCAGCTACAGTAGTCAGTAATGATAAATGCCATAATGGTGATAGAGTTCATAAGATAATGGGGATGTCTTAGATATTATGTAAGCATGAATGGATCTGGTAATAGGAAAAGAGCATTTGCCATGGGGTTTAGCAGCGGGTTTGTGTTGAAGGACATAGAGACTATAGCAGCAGGATCATTCCCAAGGCTAATACACACAAAAGTTTTCAGAGTACTTCTTTTGTCTGGGGGCACGTTGTGAGATTGAGAACTGCCACTCTCTGAAAATTGCTGTTAATATTATAGAAAATATGCTTTTATCAAAGTGCCCTATTTTGTGCAGAAGCTGTACTTTAGGAACACAACAAGAAAAGTCTGCTCCTCATCCTGGGAGCCAAGCCAGGGAGGGTGGGAGCATGTTTCTCACAGCCCACTGGGAGAACTTCATGTTGCTTTTTGGCTCTTGTGACGTGCCCTAAATCAGACCTGGAAGAGACCTGCTGGGTGTCAGCCTTGGTTTATGTGCATTTACCAGCTTGCATGCTTTGCTACTCTGAGCTCTATTCTCACCATTGGTGCTAATGACTGAGAGTCTGCACATATATGATTTTGTTTCTTTAGCATCTTACTGTTTTATATACTCAATTGTAATTTATGGAACTTAAATGTAGCTTGGCACTTGTCTTTTCACTTAATTCTAGTAGTGATGCACTGACAGGAGAGAATATATTGATACCCTCTTGTTGTGTTCACCTGTTAAGGCTTTGCTGTGACACATAATTTGCATTGGTCTTAATTTCTCTCCTCTGTTGTTACCTCACACTGGAATTTTTTTGAATGAAGGTGTGCAGCATGCTTCTTGAAAAAGTCTAAAGTGGTCTATCAGAAAAAAAAATGCATAGTAGTTAATGCTTTATTATTTTTGATTTTCAATTCTGGACTTCTTGAATCTGAAAATAAATAAAAACTGCCATAAAAAGGCCGTTTTACTGACACATGCCAATGCAGGGCTGTTCCCTTCCATTTGTGTCCAAGCTACTCTTCACCTAACCCCTTCTCTCTTTGTTGAGGTTGTGTAAGATTGTTTAAGTCCAGTTCCTCTCCTCTGTTTTTCTTTCTGAAGTTCCCATTTTCCCTGAGTTTTCCCCTACTGTTAGCCCCCAGCAAATGCCCACAAGAACATTTATCTCTGTGCTTAGATGCTCCCCAACCCAAAAGACGTCAAGGAGATGAGTAAATTATGCATATTCTCCTGGATGTGAAGCTACATGTAGTAAATAATTGGTGCCCTGCAGGCAAACCACTCATGTGATTCAGAAAGGCTTGGCTCCTGTATGGGTAACTTGGGAAAGATTATATCATAACAACTTTTCAGCTGCAGAATTGGGACCAACATCTCTGACACTTCATAAAATGAACACTGTAGTTCACTTGGAAGATGCCTGGCTGATAATCCTGGGAATTTAAATCCTTTGTCTACAGCCCTGACATGTGCCTCAATCCTGGCCTCAAGGGACCACCTTGGGAGGTGAATGAGTTGCAGCTTGTGCCCGTTTAAACATCAGCAGGAGCTCCCTACCAGTGATTGTAGTGTCTGGTCTCCTGGCAAGTGTGTAAAAGCACCCAGGCATAAAGGACTGAGTTTAGGTAATATTAGAAGTCAAAGGATTTTAAGTGTCTCTGACATTATTTTTGCTATTTTCAGGTGTTAACCTGGGTAAGTTGTCTTTTTCTACATCTCTTCAACTTTTGCAGTGAAAATAATTGTCATTTTTCCTATATAGGATATACAGCTTATTTTGTTTGCCAGTGCTTGGAAGTGTAGTGCTGAAGTGTTCAGATCATAAACAACCGACTTACTTTTTATTTAAACTTACTAAGAAGATCATTAGAACATTTGAATTGACTGTAATTTTGGTTTAAAACAGTATGTCTTTTTAATTCCTGCAGTTCCTTTATTTGGGGTTTTTTGTTTGTTTTATTTTTTTTTACTCAATATAAACCCTAGTAAATTTGCCTGAAGTTTAAGGACGTATTTCTTTTAAAATTAAACTGCCTCATATGCAAGTATTAGCAGGTAAATGTCTTACTTTTTCAAACCCTTGATTTCTACTACTTTTCTGGGTTTAAGGGATTGGGGGAGGGCTGGGGGAGGTGAATGCAGTAATAAATCAAGATGAACAGTGCTTCATGTGTAAATAAATAACTGTCCTTAACTGTGGCCAACAGTTGTGAGCCAGTGGGCGGTTTACGCCATCCGGAATGTGACGGAGCAGAACGAGCAGAACCAGGCGCTGATTGCCCAGCTGGAGCAGAGGGGGCTGGCAGACAGCTCTGCCCTCCAGAGCATGGGCCTGGAGATACAGCAGCGGGATCACAAGCTGATTCTGCGGTCAGTCAGGAAAGAGCCCCTCTGAGCAAAAGGGTTAACACTGTCAAATCACTAAAAGGCTATTTCTCCTATAAAATACTGCCCTCGCTCAGCAACCGCTTTTTCAGTTTTAGTGCCGGTCTGTTGGGAATGTTTGTTCTCAGAAAAACTACCAGATGATGCTTCTGCCTCCCTTTGCTGTAAACAAAAGGTCATCTGTGTGTTTTCTGTGTACCTGGGTAAATCAGCTTGTGAAAAAAGGTCCTTCTTGTCAGTTGGTTGGAATTTCATGACTCTTTTTTTCATCAGTAGAAGAATGTCATATGTGCAGTATCGACTTGTCATGATTTCCTTTGCTGAACCTGGAGATGAGTATCATGAGAAGACTACAAAGAAAGAGCTCCTTTGCAGGCTGCCTGCTCCATGTAAAAGGTCTGTGCTGAGTCAGGGCTAAACAAGCAGAGTTACTCATTTTCAATCATGGGACCTAAATATCTATTTATATAAGCATCAAGGGAATGTTGGATGTACTTAAATATTTAGTGAATTAAACACAATGTGCCTTTTGTATGTTTAAATTATTAGTAAACTCTCTTTTCTACCTTGATACCTTTCAGTCTTCATGACAAGTATATTAAAACGAAAGCTGAAGCTGTTGTGGCAACAGATGCTACATTCCTTTGCATTGGGGCATGTCTCTGTTTTGGAGACTTGGGTGTTTGTTTGAATTTTATTTGTTCCTTTGGAGGGTAAGTCAGCCCACTTTCCTTTTATTTTGCACTTCTCATGGGTTTTCTGAACTTTGGCAGACTGCTGAAGAGGTAGTTTCTCACTGTGATTAATTCTAGCAGTTTCTTTTCACCCCTCTGCCTTTCCAAAACATTGACAGAACTCATTTCCAGTTAATTAATTCAAGAGAGGCAGAAGAATGGAAGGCCCTGCCTCTTCATTTTGGGTACCCTCCTATATTGTTGTTGGACCCTGCCACTGTGGAATGTGGCATGAATGAGATGGGG
>VZRX01006260.1:0-15191 GCA_013398075.1 Notiomystis cincta
CCCGCCCGCCGCGCTGCCCCGCTGCCCTCAGGAGCGGCCCCGGCACAGCGCTCGCTCCTGCGGCCGCCGGAGCCCGGGGATGCGCTCACGGCGCTTCCTGCGCTTCGCCCGCCGCGGCTCCGCGGCCTCTCCCCCGCCCTTTCCGCGGGGATCCACACCCGGGGGGGCCTGCACCTCCGAGCGCTCCAGCACTGAAACTCCCCCGCTCCCGCTGCTCTACTCCGCCCTGCCATGGCACTCGGCCCTCCGCGTCCACAACGGCTTGGCAGTTTCGTTAATGAGACTTTACAAATACCCTGTGCCCCACGGCGAGGCAGAGCGTAAGCAGGGCCCTCACTAACCCTGCTCAGCCCGTGACAGCCTTTGGAATTGTGTTACGAATGTTTGAAACCATCGGTGGCTGGTGAGGACACGGGTGTGTGGTGCTTGCCTGTAGCCAGTGGAACAACAGCTGGACACCAGCCTCACATCTGCATCTTTGGACTTCAGTTTTTACTAATGCAGCTTTGGGAGTGGGATGAGTAAATCCACATGTGATGCTCAAATCCTGCGGTCACAAAACAGAAATTTTAAATTACTTAATTGACTCTAGTGTGCTGCCATTGGATACTTATCTTTTTCTGTCTGCTCTAGCAGCAGGGATTAGCTCAGACATTTCCTGCTGGTCTCTAACTCAACCTCCTGCTCCCAGTGGGACCATCTCTAGAACAAGAACAGAGCAGCCATGGCTTTCTTTAGCCACTCTCCCAGGCTGGAGATCTCCCCATCCCCTGGGTGATCCTGTCCCAGAGCTGTAGGATATGTCACTGGCCAGCCTAGGAGGATGAGTCCTTTCCTCACTTGACCACTTACTTCCTGATGATCTTGAGCCAGTGACTTTATCCTTTGCCTCAGTGTGCCTGTCCTAAGAGCAGCACCAAGTCTGTCACTGCCCTGGTGCCAAACCCCACAGCAGCAGTGCTAAGCCCCACAGAAAACTCTTTGCCCCAAACCTGTCTGCACAGGAGGGGTCCTGACCCACATAACCTGCAGAGAGGCTGTGGGTGGATTAAGGATAACACCCTGGGGCAGCAAGGGAAGATCTCAGGAGGGCACCTTGAAGTGGGATGCACTAAGAGGAGGCTGCAAAGGCAGCCCTGACCCTGGGACATGCCTCCAGTAAGTTGGACAATGCCTGTTGTTACATTTGCCTGTGGTCACCTTCCACAGAGGGTCCATCACGGTTGGACAGGCTGGGACTGACTGGCTCTTTATCCTATTTCCTGTGCCAGGAGTTGTCCAGGTCATTTTGAGCCTCTCAGCTCTGTTCGTAGGGAACCAAAATGAAGCTCTGTAGTTACAGCTCTTACGGGAGGTTGGAGCAGAGCCATGAAAATGCTCCAAGGATGGAGCAGCTCTGGAGCCAGGCCGGGAGAGCTGGGGGCGTTCACCTGGAGGGGAGAAGGCTCTGGGGAGAACTCAGAGCCGATTCCAGGGCCTAAGGGGGGCTCCAAGAGAGCTGGAGAGGGACTTTGGGCAAGGGACGGAGGGACAGAACCAGGGGAACTGGCTTCCCACTGCCAGAGGGCAGGGCTAGATGGGCTATTGGGAAGAAATTCTACCCTGTGAGGGTGCTGAGGCCCTGGCACACGCTGCCAGAGGAGCTGTGGCTGCCCCATCCCTGGATGTGTTCCAGGCCAGATTGGACAGGGATTGGAACAGCTTGGGATAGTGGAAAGGACATGGACATGGTCATGGAAGTGACAGGGACATGGAATGAGATGAACCTTAAGGTCCCTCCCAATCCAAACCGTTCTGTAATTCTATAAACACCCACCCTGTTTGTTTTCTGGACACAGGAATCCTACTCCTCCTTTTTCCTCTCTGCTGCCCTATCCATCAGTAACTGTGGATTCACACCTTAATTAATACAGATCCAGGCTGTGAATTTGGCAACTGGTAATCCAGTCTTATCTCACTGGAAAACTGCCCTGGGCCAGGATCCAGCTCAGACTCCACCAGAAGTGAGGAACGAATTTTAATAAGGATGTAGAAGGACAAAGTTTTCTCAAACAGAAGCATTTCCCTTCTCAGTCCTCAGTCCTGTCAGGGTCCTGCATCTCCCCTGACTGATGTTTGCTCTGAGAGTCTGAGAAGGGGCATAAAAAGCTTCACTTTCTAAGCAAAACATGCAAAAATGGTCCAAGTTCATTGCAAAAAGCTGGGAAAAGCCCTTTCCTTGGGAGTTCCTGGAATTAGTGCACCCTGCTTAGAATAGAAGTATTTTATAGAGAGCTGTGGCTTGCCTCTTCTGCCTCTTTTCCCAATTCACTCTGAAGAATGAGATTTTTTTTTCAGAGTAATCCAGTGGCCCGGGGAGGATTTGTACATGCAAATTGCTCATAATCTCTGCTACAGGGTCAGAGAGCTGCAATGCAGTTCAGAGGAGGCTGAATCATAAAAAAATATGGCAGACACGGTAAGTATTTGGCATGTTCCGTGCAACAAAAGATGAACAACAGCAACTGGGCCATTATCTTTATTTGCTAAAAATAGAGCCTCGCAAAGTTTAAACAAAAGCATTTTATATTTGTAAACCTCTCCTCTCCCTGTTAAAGAGCCTTCAAAGATGGGCTTTGTGGCTTTGGGCTGTCGCATCCCCTTTCAAAGGCTGCCCTGCGCTCAGACAATTGAAACCCGAGACAACATCAGCCGCAGCGGGGTGGGGGCAATGAATAGTTGTGCCGTGAGCCTGCTCTCCTCGCTCAGGCGAGCCCGACACGTGAATGGGAGCTCTGCAGCAGGTACAGCGCCCAGGCAGCCGCATCCCGCACCCGGGCTGCCCGCGGCACATCCCAGGCTCCCCAGCCGTGCAGGGCACCGAGGGCCCTGCCAGGGCCACCGGAGAGGCAGCAGCTCGCTTGCCCACACCGCTGCTGGGCTTTGCACGGGCATTTGATACCCTGCAGCTGCCGGTGGGTGCAGAGCTGGGCGCTGGCTGCCCCTCCACGCCTCCAAGGAGCTGCTCATCACTCGCACGCTCGCTGCCCTCCTACCCTAAAATGAGGAAAAAAACCCAAGCCCCGGTTCTCCTTTGCATTTCCAGCTACAGAGAAACCAGTTTATCTTAGTCTGAGGTTTTGGGCAGTTCTGTTGTACCTCAGGATATTTGGGCATCACTGCAGACCCCAATGTTTGCAGCAGAGCAGCCCCAAAGCTGCGGCAGGGGGGGATGATATGATGCCCAGCACCAGACCCATAATGACAGAACAATAGGGCTGTTTTCATGGAAGAGGGTTCTGAGGTCTCCTCGGGGAGCCAAACCTCTTGTTGGCCCATCATCCACAAGGAAAACAAGACAGAGCTCTGGAACCCTGGCTTCCCTGCGGTATTAAGCACCAGCTTCAGCCGGGGCGTGACAGAAATCTATTGTCTCTAAGGCTGTATTTCGATGCAAAATGCTCTGGTGAAGCTAGCAATCCTCCTCTCCCTCACGCGCGGCTATTGTTTGAAGTGCAGAACAATTGAAGGGTGCTCTCATGGGCTAAAGATAGAACGGCAGCTGGTGCTGTCCTTTTCCCTGTAACTGAGAATAAAACAATGCCCGAGTATTGTCTGCATTGCTGGAGCGGTGACATTGGACTCTCTGCCAAGAGAGCATCTAAAAGATCAATGAAACCCGGGTTTATTTATAAGCGGGTAGTGTCATTTCTTCCCCAAAGTAATTTCACTTCCTTGGCTTTTCCACCAGACCTTTCCGTGCCGTGAAGTGGCCGTGGGCTGAGGTATCAACAGCCTGGCTGCGACAGGGGCAGCAGGACGGCTGGTGGAACGCGGAGCCGCCGTGCTGGGCTCCACCTTTGCTCCCCGAGCTGTGCCCAAGCCTCTACAGCAGCAGGGTGGGGACTGGCAGCGGCTGCGGATCCCCGTGTGCGGCACGGAGCAGGTCCCTGCAGGCACAGCCCCAGGGCTGGACGTGCAGGGACCCAGCAGCTGGTCCTGGGACCAGAGCCCTGCCAACACCAGCACTTAATTCCTGGGGAGCTTTCAGAATCATCCTGAGAATATCCCGAGTTGGAAGGGACACACTGGGTTCATCAAAGCCCAGATCCCAGCCCTGCCCAGACACCCCAAAATCCCACCCTGTCCATCCCTGGCAGCGCTGTCCAAAGGCTCCTGGAGCTCTGGCAGCCTCGGGGCCGTGCCCGTTCCCTGGAGAGCCTGGGCAGTGCCAGCACCCTCTGGGGAAGAACCTTTCCTGCTCTCTTTCCTGCCTGACCCTCCCTGGCACAGCTCCAGCTGTTCCCTGGGTGCTGTCCCTGGTCACAGAGAGCAGAGATCAGTGCCTGTCCCTCTGCTGCCCCTCGGGAAGGAGTTGCAGCCTTCTGGGGAGGGTTATTTCACTTGCCAGCCACCGAGCTGGTGGGAGCATGGACTCTGTGTGTGTGTCCTGCTGGAGGGCTCAGGAAAACCCTGAGCCCCAAAGCCAAGGGACAGAGCCTTGTTTAGGGACAAGGGACAGCTCGCAGGGAAAAGCTGCTGTCTGCAGTCCAGACGAGAGACTGGATACCTGGAGTCAGACATTTGCTGCAGTTTTGACACAGAAAAGCCCATCTTGGCTGACGTGCCATAGGGAGGTGAGAAGTTCTTCTGTCGTGATGTGAGGACATGTAGGATATTCCTCCCTCCTGGGTCTTGAGAAGGTCCAAGCTGACCAGATCCCATAAGGAGCTCCCATGTCTGTTGCCACTCCACTTTGAACAATTTTCCCCTGCCATGATGGACTGAGCTCGATCTCATGTGAGGGTTGATGACCCAGAGCAGTTGGGAGGCTTCCCTTGGAGCAAGGGAGAAGGTGCAAGAGGGATGGAGAGAGCAGGGGGCTGGGATGGGATCATCCCAGGAACTGGTTGTGTGGGCTTGGTGTGCATGTGCAGGACAACACCCACCCAGCCTCCTCCAAAAATCTCCCAAATCTGCTCCCAGATTCCACAGCAAATGAAAACTGGTGCAAAAGCAGAGCAGCTGGGGCACTGCAGGGGCAGGCCCTGCTCACAGAGTGTCAGAACTGCAACTCAGCTCTGGTTCTGATCAGCCTCTGCCCCTCCCCTGCAGCCTCCAAGGCAGCTGCTGGTCTTTCCAAAGGTTTCCAAAGGTTGCCATGTTCCAGGGTCTGTCCCAGCAGGCCAGCTGCAATTAAGGTGCTATTAAGTATTCAAATGAACAGGGCAAGATTCTCTTTACTCTCATTGTTTTGAAGTGCATTGCCAAAACCTCACTGAAGGCTCACACATTCCTGTAATTTTGCAGTGTTCAGTACAACCTTCATTCCTACACAGATGTTTTATCATGGCAATCCCCAGAAGAAAACCCCTGGAACCTCAAAGCTGGAAAATTCAAGATTAACAAACAAAACCCCTCCAATTTTCCCAGTCTCCAGGTGACTTCACTCTCTCCATGCCTGCACGTGACCTTGCTTGCTAACTCTATACACTAATTTCTCATGCCATGTCTCTTCCAGGGACTTTCTCATTCATTTTGGAGGCTTCCTATGTGGAGGGTCAGCCACCAACATGCCTGTGCTGCCCCAGGCTCCTGCATGGCCAGGTGGGAACCACTGCAGGAAGGTGCTCATGGCAGCAGCAGCATTGTGTGTGTTCAGGAAGGGTTAAGAGGCAGCACTTCGCCCCAGCCAAAGGACAGCCAGCTCAGGGTGGGTCCAGCACTGTCCCCAGGGTGGGACATCCAGGCAGTACCCATGCTGGGAAGTGCCCAGGGAGCTGGGAGGTGAGGGGATCCAGTGCTAACCCCATCCTAAACCCCACAGGAGCCACCTTCATTTCGGGATCCCAGATGCTGCTGCCNAGATCCCAGCCCTGCCCAGACACCCCAAAATCCCACCCTGTCCATCCCTGGCAGCGCTGTCCAAAGGCTCCTGGAGCTCTGGCAGCCTCGGGGCCGTGCCCGTTCCCTGGAGAGCCTGGGCAGTGCCAGCACCCTCTGGGGAAGAACCTTTCCTGCTCTCTTTCCTGCCTGACCCTCCCTGGCACAGCTCCAGCTGTTCCCTGGGTGCTGTCCCTGGTCACAGAGAGCAGAGATCAGTGCCTGTCCCTCTGCTGCCCCTCGGGAAGGAGTTGCAGCCTTCTGGGGAGGGTTATTTCACTTGCCAGCCACCGAGCTGGTGGGAGCATGGACTCTGTGTGTGTGTCCTGCTGGAGGGCTCAGGAAAACCCTGAGCCCCAAAGCCAAGGGACAGAGCCTTGTTTAGGGACAAGGGACAGCTCGCAGGGAAAAGCTGCTGTCTGCAGTCCAGACGAGAGACTGGATACCTGGAGTCAGACATTTGCTGCAGTTTTGACACAGAAAAGCCCATCTTGGCTGACGTGCCATAGGGAGGTGAGAAGTTCTTCTGTCGTGATGTGAGGACATGTAGGATATTCCTCCCTCCTGGGTCTTGAGAAGGTCCAAGCTGACCAGATCCCATAAGGAGCTCCCATGTCTGTTGCCACTCCACTTTGAACAATTTTCCCCTGCCATGATGGACTGAGCTCGATCTCATGTGAGGGTTGATGACCCAGAGCAGTTGGGAGGCTTCCCTTGGAGCAAGGGAGAAGGTGCAAGAGGGATGGAGAGAGCAGGGGGCTGGGATGGGATCATCCCAGGAACTGGTTGTGTGGGCTTGGTGTGCATGTGCAGGACAACACCCACCCAGCCTCCTCCAAAAATCTCCCAAATCTGCTCCCAGATTCCACAGCAAATGAAAACTGGTGCAAAAGCAGAGCAGCTGGGGCACTGCAGGGGCAGGCCCTGCTCACAGAGTGTCAGAACTGCAACTCAGCTCTGGTTCTGATCAGCCTCTGCCCCTCCCCTGCAGCCTCCAAGGCAGCTGCTGGTCTTTCCAAAGGTTTCCAAAGGTTGCCATGTTCCAGGGTCTGTCCCAGCAGGCCAGCTGCAATTAAGGTGCTATTAAGTATTCAAATGAACAGGGCAAGATTCTCTTTACTCTCATTGTTTTGAAGTGCATTGCCAAAACCTCACTGAAGGCTCACACATTCCTGTAATTTTGCAGTGTTCAGTACAACCTTCATTCCTACACAGATGTTTTATCATGGCAATCCCCAGAAGAAAACCCCTGGAACCTCAAAGCTGGAAAATTCAAGATTAACAAACAAAACCCCTCCAATTTTCCCAGTCTCCAGGTGACTTCACTCTCTCCATGCCTGCACGTGACCTTGCTTGCTAACTCTATACACTAATTTCTCATGCCATGTCTCTTCCAGGGACTTTCTCATTCATTTTGGAGGCTTCCTATGTGGAGGGTCAGCCACCAACATGCCTGTGCTGCCCCAGGCTCCTGCATGGCCAGGTGGGAACCACTGCAGGAAGGTGCTCATGGCAGCAGCAGCATTGTGTGTGTTCAGGAAGGGTTAAGAGGCAGCACTTCGCCCCAGCCAAAGGACAGCCAGCTCAGGGTGGGTCCAGCACTGTCCCCAGGGTGGGACATCCAGGCAGTACCCATGCTGGGAAGTGCCCAGGGAGCTGGGAGGTGAGGGGATCCAGTGCTAACCCCATCCTAAACCCCACAGGAGCCACCTTCATTTCGGGATCCCAGATGCTGCTGCCCCCATCTCCTGCTGCCCCCATCTCCTGCTCACTTTGAGGGGGCATGGAAATCTGTGCTGGGCTGGTGGCTGCTGTCTCTGTCACCCTGGTGGGACAGGCTGGGGGGGCTTAGGGGTTTGCTTTGGAGGGGGCCTTGCATGGCCAGGCTGAGCCAGGGGGGTGTGAGCAGTCTGGCAGCACTGGGCTGTCACCTCCTGCCTCGCTGCAAGCAGACATTCCCACTCCATGGAAATATGCCTGAAATAGCCCCTCTGCAGATTGTCTTTATCTAATCAGCCGCCTTCGCACCCCCCTCCAGTGCATTTCAGGGAGCTGATAGTGGGGATATGTTAAGTGTGGAAACCTCAAGTGAGCTGCCTGACACAGAGAGTAATTCTCTTTCCTGCCACTTATCAGAGCCTGCTAATGGGAAACATTCCTCCTGGGGGTCAGGGAGCAGCCAGGGGATTTCTCTGGAGAGGGTGACTGAGCCCCTGGCACCCTCCTGGCTCTCCAGGACTGGGTAAGAGCTGGTCTGACCACAAAACATTCACTGAAGGGGCAGCTCTGCTGTCTGGTGCTGGTGGTGTCCTGTCCCACAGGGAGAGGCCTGTCCAGCCCTCGGGGGCTTGGCTGAGGAGCCCCATCCTTTTCCATCGTATCATGGGACACCAACAGCAAGCACAGAGCCCCTGGGGAAGAACAGGACTGTCTCAGTGGTCAGGAAAATGATCTCACTGCTGAGGGTGGACGTGCAGGGCTGGTGGATCATTTGGGCAGACTGCTCACTCTGGGCAAGAGCCACCTAAAGAAAACTCCCCTCTGCTCAGGTTGAAGCCATCAGCTCCTCGTTGTGCCCATGGGATTTTGTGGGAGGTCCATAGGATCCTACTGCCCCACTGGGAGTGCCCTGTCCCACCTCCCTGAGCAGGGCACAGCTCAGGCCTTGCCAGCTATACAAGGATGAGCTTCCCACCATCCAGATAAACCACATCACAAACACCAGCGCCAAAAACACCCAAACCTGGCGGAAGAACCCTTCAGCAGCTGCTGGAGTGACCAATTCACATTTCCCCTTCCACAGATCTGCTTGGCCTTTGATGGAACCTGCTGGAACCTCTTCAAAGAGGGAGAGAAACCAGGGTGAACAGAAGGAACTGCAGGAGGAATCTCCGAAAATAAAATCGCTTTAAAGATAAGGCAGGGGAGGGGGTGAGCAGAGTGCAGGGCGAGTACATGCCCTGAGAAGAATGTGTGAGGCTGGGCCAGCTGGTGGGTCTGGGCCAAGGGCTCATCCCACTGCCGGGGCGCTTGTGGCAAAGCTCCTTGGCACAGGACCCGCCAAAGCCTCGGGTCCCTCCAGGGAGTGGGTGGAAACCTGACTCCAAGCCCAGGACAGAGAGGCAGAAGACCACCAGGGTGACCTCAGAGGGACCTGTGGTCCCCCAGAGCCTGTGGCTCTTCAGGATGTTGGAACTCTGCCATCTTGGCAAGACTGAGCACCTCTGTCGTGCCATGGTCAAGAGGGACCTCAGGACTGGTGTCCCCATGGTTCCCACGGGGGGTTGCAGCTCTGCAGCAGCTGCTCACAAATCCAGATGAGGACCTGCACTCCTGAACACTCACCTGCTGAGGAATGCCCCCATGGGACATGGAGATGGGGGCCCACACCCCATTTTATCCTGATGTATCCAAAGTCCTTGTTCATGCTGCACACTCCCCTCCATGGGAGGATGTCAGTTTTGGGGGAGTCTGGCACTGTGCAAGGCACTGGTGTTGCACTGCACAGCCAGTGAAGGCAACATCAACCCATCCCTGAGCCCAGTCACCCTTCCTGCTGGGGCTCAGCCCACAGGGGATGGGTCTGGAGTCCTCCTCCACCCATGAATGTCCCCGAGTTCTCTCCAAGGCAGGGTGGGAGGGCAGGGGACCTTTCTTGGGGGAGGTGCAGAGATGATGGCACTGGGAACCAAACTGGGGGGGTGTAGCAGCAAACCTGTGTGCTGGGTGGAAAGATTGATTGTGGCTGGGACTTGCATTCAGGGCAGGTGCTGGGGCTGCAAAAATCCCTCTGCAGCCTCGGCTGTGTGCCCAGGCTGAAGCCACACGCCCAAAGCAGCCTCCAGTGCTGCTATTCTGGCTGTGACAAAGGCTGTGCCACATCCAGCCTGGGCACAGCGCTGCACAGCTGATCCTTAACCCCACTCCCTGCCTCAGTTTCCCCCGTTCTCGGGTACAGCAGCCCCAAGTTACATTGGGATGTGAGAGGTGCTGAATGGGGAACACCAAACCCTGCAGCCATGGGCCCTGGTTCTCCAGGGTAGAAACCTCACTGCAGTTGGTATGTCAGCAGCTAAATGGCTTTTCCTTGAGATGACACAGCCCCAGGGTGTCCTGCTCCCACCTCGGGCAGCCCGTGGCAGTGCTGCCAGGACAGAGGTGTGCTCCAGGCTGTGATCATCATGTGCTGGCTGGGTGAAATGGTGTGTAGGAAACCCAGCAACCTCTCTGTTGAGAGACTGTGAACCTGGCCTAGCCATAAAACAAGCTCCCATGCCAAGGTGAGGAGTTTTGGGAGCAGAACCTGGAGGATCAAGCCCCAGAGTCCTTCTCCTTCCAGACAGTCTGTCTGGGAAAGGCTAAACCAGAGCTGAGTGAGAAGCTGGGATGTTCCATCTGGAAAAGCCAGTGGCCACACACATCCCACCAAGCAGCATCTCTCCTGGCACAGTGTGAGGAAGGAGCAGCAGGATCGAGGGCTCAGGTGCAGGAGGAACGGGCAGAGCTCTCATTCCACAGCTCCCCACTGGAGCAGGCAGAGCAGGCTGGGAGAGCTGTGCTGCCTTCCCAAGCTGGAGTCTCTCACTCTGCCTTTGTACTCGCCTGACAATACAGGAATAAAAATAACCAGGCTGCATTTGCAGAGAGATAAAAGTGAAGTTTGCCTTTTGTGTCTGTCCGGGCAGTGGGACAGCAGCACCAATGGAGCTGTGTGGACATGACACATGGGAATTTCTGACATATCTTTTCCCACTCTGACCTTGACAGACACAATAAAAAGGGGCTTTGCAGCACGCACAGAGCCACTCTGTCCTAGCACCAAGGTCAGTAATACAGAGCATGTCTGTGTGCACGTGTGTCCCCTGTACTAACCCGCTTCACCCCTGCAGGGTGGCTGATCCCAGAGCACAGGGCTGGCTCTGGTGGCACAGGGGAGGGTGGGACAGGCCTGGATCATGATCATTTTTGCTGAGGACTGTGCATTTTGCCAAGTTGTGGCTCCATTCGTGATGGCTGCGGCGTTCCAGAGCTGTGCAGGGTGGCACTGCATTAGGTGGATATTAAGAAGAACACTCATAAAAGTGCTTTTCCAAGCAGCTGCCACACCAGCCTTCTAGAAGGGTCATCCCAGGGATGATACATCCAGCCTGGCTTTTGTCTTCCTGCAATACTGCTCAGCAGAGCAGCCCTGGGCCTTTGCAGAGGGTTTGTGCAGGGCACCAGGCTCCAGTAGGTCTGTAGAGCAAGGATGGGTTTTAGCTGAGTTTATCAAGGAAAGGGCTGTTACTGACAATCTCACCTGAAGCAGGAATGTGGATTTTGACACCAAAGCAATTCTGGCTCACCCAGCTGGGACTTCCAGTGTGGGCATGACAGCAGCAGAAAGGAAAGTGCTCAGTAATTGTCTCATTAATACAATTTTTATCAGCTAGCATTGTCACTGTCTTCTCTCACTACCTAAAATGAAAAGCTCGTTTGGTGTCCGTGTCACTCTTGGTTCCCAACCCCGTGCAGGCGCTTTGCCCACGCTCTGACTCCTTGTCCTTCCCTCCTGCCAGCGCTCAGGTGTCTCTCACTCTTCCTTCGCTGCTGCGAGCCTCCCTCAGCCGGACGAGATGTCTCTGCTGGACATGAGCGAGTTCGGGGAGGCTGCTCCGTACCTCCGGAAAAGCTACGCCGAGCAGCTGAAGCTTCAGACAATCCCCTTCGATGGTGAGAGCCCCAGGCACAGCCCCGGCTGTGTCCCCACGCCAGCCCCTCCGCCCTGGCTCTCCTGGGAGTCCTCCCTGACCCCTTCCCTGTGCTGCTCCTCAAGGCATCACAAGCACTGCAGAACTCCCCCAGCACCCTGGAGGGCAAGAAGATCTCAAAAGTGGGAAAAGCAGGGGTTTGCCTTTCCCCTGGTTTGCCGAGGTGTGGGTGGAGATGATCCCTCATCTCCCCCGACCCTGAGGGGCAGGAGGGCTGAGGGAGATGTGCTGAGGAACTGGTGTCAAACCCTTCTGCAGCTCTGTTTCATTTTGGAGGTGTCCTCTCTGTCCCAGCCACCCTGCTCTTCCTTGGCTTGCTCAGGCTCCAGGGCCTGAGTTGCTCCTTGCAGCTTGGCAAAAGAAAAGAGTTTTGCTTCTTCCCGCTGTCCTTTTCTCATGACAGTCTGAGTGCAGGCACACAGGAAGCAGCA
Source organism: Notiomystis cincta (assembly GCA_013398075.1). NCBI lineage: Eukaryota > Metazoa > Chordata > Aves > Passeriformes > Notiomystidae > Notiomystis > Notiomystis cincta. The sequence continues at coordinate 12,044 of VZRX01006260.1, forward strand.
GATTTCTGTCGGGCTAGAAGTTGACCCCACCAAAGTAAAAAGCTGCCAAACATGAGGAAAAAATCCCAGCTCCTATGACCAAGAACATAGGAAGGAATAATCTGTGTTTCCACATTATCAAACTGCATTTATGTGGCTTTCAGTTGACAATTTCAATTTCAAATATCCTACATTTCAACCTTTCCTTTCCTTTCCTTTCCTTTCCTTTCCTTTCCTTTCCTTTCCTTATTTCTCCTCCAGGGAAGAAGCGAGCTTGGATCCCAGATGAGAAAGAAGCCTACATCGAAGTGGAAATAAAAGAAAGCTCTGGTGGCAAAGTCACAGTGGAAACCAAAGATAAGGAAGTAAGCAAATTCCTTTCCTTTTCCAAGGGAGAGCAAGTGTGTGTGAGGGGGGATACGTGTGACAAGATCACGCCTGGAGCCATGAGCTCTCCCTGATAACCCTGTCCCGCTGATCAGTCGTGCCCCGGGGGGACACACTCGGCAGTGTCAGGACACGTAGGCCGGTTACTTGCCAGGGGTGGCACCAGTTCAGCATCTCCCACCGAGAGGTTGCTGTTGCAGCCGGGGCATCCTGCGGGACACACCGAGGGCACGGCGGGGCCGGCCCTGCGCGGCTCCCGTTTGGGGAAGCACCCCCAGCACAGCCCTTTGTGATGCTGAACCAGTGCCCGGCTCATCCCGGAGCCTGGGACAACAGGTAAGGGGCCAGCTGGCCAATTCCTGCTCCTTTTAGCCCAGATTCGCAGTGGGGTGAGCTGTTGGGAGGACAGGCTGTGTCTGGTGGTAAGGGTCCAGCTTTCCAGCAGCGGGAGGGAGGCAAAGCAAGCAAGGACCAGCTGGTATTTATCATGATCATATCCAATGCAATTAGCTGCAAATGAGCTTAATTAATATTCCTTTCTTGGCTATGGGGGGCTCTCATGGCCCCACAACTTCACTGCAGAGCAGAGACTCACACTGGTATGAAATTGGGAGAAGGAGCTTTCCAGGCAGTAGATGATAGACTTTATTACTTCTATTTCTTCTCTAGTCAGAATGGCACCAAGAAGGGTTTGTGCCTGCCAAATGTGAAGAAAATATATGTAATTGTCTTTGAAAAGTGTCAAGGCTTTGAAAATATTTTTGTCCAAATTTTGGAAAGCAGGTAAAGAGATTTGCCCTCTCCAAAGCAAAACTTATCATAGAGGAGTTACAAATTTTAAAAGTTTATTCTGATATTTAGAATGTGTTCAGATTCTGAGAACAGAGCAAACCCTTCTTTGCTGTTTCCTCTTGAAATTGTCTTTTTAGTGATTTTTCATGGATTTACAAAATCAGAAACTATATCAGCTTTCCCTGGATCAGCATTTCCAGCAGAAAGTTTCAAGGGACATGAAGCCCACCCTTATCCTTCTGTGTCCTCTCCTGCTTTTGACACCTGATGCCTTTTAACACCACACGCTTCATCTTCACCTGTAAAAAAGTTAAACCTCTGAAAGATATCATTTAATCTTTATTAACAAGACCATTTGCTAAATCCAGCCTCTCTCATCCAGGCCAGATATGTAATGTGATATTTTCCCCGTGCTTGGTCCCGTGGGATTAAATAAATCCAGTTTTAAGTGATGGGGTACAGGCTTCAGCTGTTTGCCCAAATAACCAGGGATCTCTGGAGCGAAAGGCTGCACTGCCATGGGCATTTAGGCTGGGAAGGAGAACACAGGATGGGGATATCAAGCACATTGTGGGGGAACAACTCGGTGTCCCCCAGCTTGGATCCCTCTGTCAGGCTCAGCCAGAGCCCCTCTCCCTGAGGAGGGAACAAGCTGGGCTTGCTTGTCCCAGCTGGGCTTTGTGGCCGGGTGCTGGTGGGGCTGCCCTGGGCTCTCACCCCAAAACGAAGGGCAGCCCTGTCAGGCACTGGGGCCAAGGCTGTCCCCAGCATGGCACTGTCAGCATGTCCTCCTACCTGGCAGGTTTTGGGGCAGAGAGGCCTTGGTGGGGGCTGGGGTCCCTCTGACGTGTGCCCTCCTGTGACAGACGCGGGTGGTGAAGGAGGACGAGGTGCAGCCCATGAACCCCCCCAAGTTTGACATGATCGAGGACATGGCCATGCTGAGCCACCTCAACGAACCCTCCGTGCTCTACAACCTGAAGCGCCGCTACTCCCACTGGATGATCTATGTAAGCCCACAGCGCCCGTGGGGTGGGGAGGCCGGGGGGCATTGGGACACCCTCATCCACCCGTTTTCCCCCTGCAGACCTACTCGGGGCTCTTCTGTGTCACCATCAACCCCTACAAGTGGCTGCCCGTGTACACGGCGCCCGTGGTGGCAGCCTACAAGGGCAAGCGGCGCTCGGAGGCACCGCCGCACATCTACTCCATCGCCGACAACGCCTACAACGACATGCTGCGCAGTAAGCCCTGCCCTGGGGACCCCATCGCGGGGAGTCCGGGCTCCTGGGACAGGGGCGAGGTGGGCAGCGCTGCCCTAACGCCAGCTCCTTCTCTTCCAGACCGTGAAAACCAGTCCATGCTCATCACGTAAGTGCCCCTCCATCCCCTCGCCCTGCCCGGCCCCCCTGTGAGCAGTCGAGACCCCCGTGCCGCGCTCCCTGGATGGGCACCCTGTGCCCAGAGGAGCCCCCCCGGCCGTGTCCCCCCCCATCCCGGCAGCTGTCACCCTGCCCGCCCCGGCTGCCGCCGCCACCGTGCCAGGTGACAAAGCCCCGCGCGGGCCGGGCTCCCCCGCACCCCGACAGCTGCGGGAGCTGCCGCGGGGCGCCTCGACCACCGGCACCCTCCCAGGAGCGAGGGGAAAGCAGAGATGGAGGCCAAGGCCGGAGGGAGATGGTGGCTGGAGGGGCGGCGGCGGGGGAGGAGGGTGACGTGCGAGGGTGGAGGCCAGGTTGATTTCAAGTGACATCTAGATAAGGGCTATATAAAGGACTCCAAAGGACTCTTCGCCGCTGCCAGGAGCCACGGACATTTTTAGCCTCGGCCATGGCCTAATTAGGAAAGGCAGGGGCTGCGGAGCGATGCTTGGCGCGTGTCCGGTGGCGGCTCCGCTGCCCGCTCCCCCCGGCTCTTTGTGATCTGGGATTACAATGGGAGAGCAGCTCGCTAACTATAGGCATGAGCTCAGCGGGGCCCCCGCAGCCCG
>VZRX01006260.1:15923-61979 GCA_013398075.1 Notiomystis cincta
TTTTTTTTTCCAATTTTTTTTCCCTCCTTCCCCTTTCTTCTTCTTACTTTTTTCCCCCAAGTTTTTGAGTTTGGAAATGTGTTTTGGTCTGACCCACCCAGGGCTTGGCTTTTCCCTGACTTTTGAACAAGCAAGGCTTGAAATTATTCTGCTCAAGGGGAAATGGAATTTTTCTCTTTTTTTTAATGTGGCTGCTCAATCTGTGCAGCCTGGAAGAGGTGCTTTGGTTGTTCTCTTTCTCCTCCTTCAATACCCCAGTGATCTTCTTAAGGAGCATTAAAGGGGTGAAGTAAATCTTCCATTTCCCACCTTGCCTCTTTTAAGCCTTGCTTTTCAGCATTTTCTCCTTTTTTTTTTCCCTCCTTTTGTTAATTTTGACCCTTTTCTTCCTTGTGCTTTTCTTGCTCTTGTTTTGATTCTTGCTTTTCTTTGGTGCTGGTTATTTTTGAGCTGTCTTTGCAATTGCTTATTTCTTCTGGATATTTGAGGCTCCAGCCTGCTTTCCCCTCATGGAAGCAAACTGGCTGCTTTAGGTATCAGACAAGCAATACTTCAGCATTATTTTCTTTCCTCTTCTTTGAGTTTGAACTTAACTGTTCTTGCTTTTTGATGCATTTCTTTATTTTCTTGAGCTAATCTATTTAACAACTTTTTGGCCTCTCCTATAGAGTTTAATCCTCCCAGTTGTTTTTTTTTTTTTTCTTGGACGTTTTTTGGCACTAAATGGTCATGCCCTGCTTTTCTGACCATGCTTCTTGTGGTTCTTGCCTGACTTTTCTGGATTTCTAAAGATGATTTTCTCTCCTTTCTCTAGGCAGCTCTTGCCACTAAAACTGGGGTAAGTGTTGTGGACTCTTTAATGCTGAGGACCGAGTTCTGCTGCACCACAGATCCGTCATGGGGTGATGTGTGGGGCATCTGCCTTAGGTCTGGGAGCAGCCCCTGGACAGTGTTTAGTTCTCCAGTGGGCTTTGTGTCTCCCTCCTTCCCATGGTTGGAAGCTTTGCTGTTTCATCTCTTGTTGTCTTTCTGCCTCCAACCTCTCCTTCAAGGGATAATTGCTCTTCAAATATTCCTTTCTACCCAGTGTTAGCCTGGGGGTGGTGTGGGCTCCTCCAAAGGGGAGATGAAGCCTCTGCTCTCTGAAGATCCTTCTCAGCCTCAAAGCCCAGCTGAGGGTGGTGGTGCTGAGGGGAAGGAGAAGCCCCTTTCTGCCATGGCAGCCCTGTGCTCTGGCTGCAGAGCAGTGCCCTGCTGATGCCCAGCCTTGCCAGCCTCTGCAAAGCCCCAGACTGGCTCTGCCCACCTCTGCAGGCAGCTGATGTCCTTGGCTGGGTACATTCCTGAGGTGTTTGCTGAGCTCCAGGGAAACCCAGCAAAGGTTCAGCCCTGGGGCTCCCTACACCCCACGGGCTCAGTCACACATCCTTGGCCCTTGATTTCTCTGAGCCTTGAGCTGGTGCACACCCTTGGCTGGGGGATGTTCATCATCACATGAGTGACCACTTGGGCAAACTCAGAGTGAGACAGCTCAGGGGCTGAACCTGTGGCTCTTGGGGCTGCTCTCACTGAATCTCACAGGCCTGGTAATTTTAGGTCAGGCTGAATTTAGAGACAGGAGATCAAGGGGTACTCTGGTGATCATGTCTCAGTAACTGTGTGATTCACAGCTGCTCCCTGTCTCTTTTGCCCTTCACACACCTGGAGCTGCAGAGGTGGGGAGCAGTTGTGGTTCCAGCCCTGGAAAGCGAGGATGGCTCTGGGTGGGCAGAGCCCAGAGCTGGTGTTCCCCACCTAAGGAAAGCCCTGTGGATTGTAATGTGTCAGAGCATGGACAAAGCTCTCATGAAAAATCCTGCAGGTGCCTGTGCCACCAAACTCTGTATCTGGTCAAAGCCATCTGTCCTTCGTGTGGTTTGGCACCAGTCTTAGCTCCTCTCCTCAAATCCCTGTCTTGCTTTACCTGCATTAGGTGGAGGCTGTCTCTATCTTTGAACAGAGAAAAACACATGGAAAAACAAGGTTTGGAGAGGATTAATCTTAGGGCTTGCTCAGGAGAGCTCCAGTGTTCCCAGCAGATCTTGCCAGCTGGGACCATGGTGTATTCCCATCACACTGAGACCCTGCAATGCATGTTGCTGCTGTAGGGACCTCTTGTTTTGCAATTGCTGTTGATGTGAACTGTCCCAGACTTTGATTTGGTGGAAGAGGAAATGCCTGACATCAGGGAGCCTGGAATGATTCAGACTGTTGTGGTGACAACACGAACTTGCTCTTGGTCTGCATATTGTAGCTCCTAAGGAAGGAGGGTAAGGACTTCTGTGTGCAGAGGGGCCAGCAGCCTGGGTCTCCAGTTTGGGCAAGGAGAAGCCCACAGAGGGCACTGCTGCAAAGCCCAGCTCTGCTGGTCCCTAAATTGAGCTGCATTGGGCACAGGAGGAGGTGCCGCGGGAGCAGCAGGTCTCAAGGACAGCTAAAGAGTGCAGCAAGGAGCCCCTGGCACTGCTCTGGTTTTGGTTACAGATCCCCTCTGGCTGCGTGGCAGCTGACACATCCTTTGGTTTTGTTTTCCAGGGCACCCTCGAGGATCAAATCATCGAGGCTAACCCAGCCATGGAAGCTTTTGGCAATGCCAAAACCATAAGAAACGACAACTCCTCGCGTTTTGTGAGTGCCTGGGCTGGGCAGGGAGCTGTGTCTGTTTGTGTGGGCTGGGTGGCACTGTGGGGCTGTGCAGTGGCAGCCACAGGCACACAGCAAGGAGCTGGATCTGCTTCCTAGCGGGGCTGGACTGCCAGAGCCAAGATTTTCTGGCTGTGTCAGCACAGTACATGGTGGCCAGCACAAATGGCCCTGGTGTCACAGCCTGTGGCTGGAGAGACATCCCTGGCACGACCAAAGCTGAGAGGACACTGAGCACAGCCTGGGGGGCTGGCACTGGGACAGACAAGTGTGTCCCTTCCAGGGAGCAGCATCATTTCTGCTAAGCCCAGCCTGGCTCTGCTGTAGCTGCGGAGCTCCTGTGCCTTGCAGGGGAGGGAGGCACTGCTGAGCCCAGCACAGGGCAGGGGCTGCAGAAGTGCTCAGTGGTAAGAATAGACCTGAGGACAGGGGTTTATGTGCTGTCAGTGAAATTTCTGCCTGCCTGGTATTTAAACCCTTGGGCAATGCTGTTGGAGCTTCTGCACATTACAAACCAGAGAACTGCACCCCTTTAGGGAGCCCAGTAACTTGCTTGGCATTAGCAGAAGCCCAAGAAGCAGGAAATTAATTCAATTTCTAGGGGCTGTTCAGAACTGTACCTCTGTGGCCAAGCCCTGTGTGTGTTTTCAGGGCAAGTTCATCCGGATCCACTTTGGTCCCTCAGGGAAATTGGCCTCTGCAGACATTGACATCTGTGAGTAGCTGCACTGGGGAGGGAATTCATCCTACCACTTGTGCTCAGCTCTGGGAAGGAGCAAGCCCTGCTCTCACCCCTCTGGCCTATTTCATTCTAGATCTTCTGGAAAAATCTAGAGTGATTTTCCAGCAGCCCAAAGAACGAACTTACCACATCTTCTACCAGATCCTCTCTGGGAAGAAACCAGAGCTGCAAGGTGAGGCAGCCAAAGGTACAGCACAGCCCTTAGAGCAGGGTGGCCTGAAACAGCCCCAGGGAGCTCTGTTGTCAGCTTTGGGGTCCACAGGAATGAGCAAACCCAGCTCACCATGCAGGTTCTACCCTTGAATGCTTTGCTAGCTGCACAGGATCATAGGATTGGTGGATAATTCAGGGTGGAAGGGATTCTAAGAGGTCATCTGGCCCAGCCTCCATTATCCTCACAGGCTGAGAAGCCAGACTAAAGCCCTCCCTGCCACTGTGTAGGAGCAGAGGTCACTCAGGGTCTACCTGCAAGGTGGGAATGTGCTTTGCAAAGCTGCCTTGCACAGAGTCCTCGTGGGGTGGTGGATACAGCACTGACCTCAGCATGTGTGGGCTGGAGATTTACTCATTTTGGGATAGAGGGAAGTGTTTTGCAGCCTCCTCCAAACTCCTTCAGCCTCTCTAGTGAGGTGACCTGTTTCAGGTGAGCTTGGAAACAGCTGCACAGCTCTCTGAGGGCCCTGATGCAGATGTGATCCCCAGAACAGCCCCAGCTGGTCTAAGCTTGTGCTGGGGCAGCTCTGTGTCCTGAGCAGCCTCCCAGTGCCACATCACTCTCAGGAAGCCTTTTCCCACGCAGAAGGATGGCTGGCACAGCCCCCTGGGGTGGTCAGCTCTTGACTGAGGGCTCCTGAGCTTGGTGCTGAACAGCACCTTATTAGGCAGGTCTGAGGGCGCAGTAATCTTATCTGGAGTCACAAGGGCATGGTGGCCACTTCTAAATCAGTCTGCAGCCAGGCCATATCCCAAGATAGCAAGCAGGAGGCAAGCTCAGAAGAGGTGGACCCATGTGTGGACCTGCCTGTGCTGGGAGAAGCTGTTCCTCCCCCAGCTGGTGCCCTCTAGTTGAGGCTGGGGAAGCCTCAAGTGTCCCTCTGCCCAGGGGTGTCCCTGCCAGGCTGGCCTCACCCTCTGCATGCCATCCCCCAACAGATATGCTGCTGCTGTCCCTCAACCCCTACGACTACCACTTCTGCTCCCAGGGGGTGACAACCGTGGACAACCTGGATGACGGCGAGGAGCTCCTGGCCACAGATGTAGGTGCACAGCCCAGGGGCCTGGGGAGGGCACAGCCTCCTTCTGGGCAGTGCTGAGGATGTATCCTGGCTTTCAGTGTGCCCCTCTTTAAATTAGTTGGGAGTTCCCTCTGGTTTGTTGGTAGTTGAGCCTGCAGGAAGGGGCAGAGTGACTCTGATCTCCACCAGCAGCCTCATCCAGGCAGGAAGGGGAGAGTAATTCCCTCCATCAGGAAGGGCCTGTGGCACATGAGCACTTCCCATAGTGCCTATGAGAAAGAAGGTCACAGAATCATTAAATTTGAAAAAAAACCCCAAGATCATTGAGTCCAACCTGTGACTTATCCCTACCTTGTCACCCAGCCCAGAGCACTGAGTGCCACATCCAGTCCTTCCTTGGACACCTCCAGGCATGGGGACTCCACCGCTGCCCTGGGCAGCTGTTCCAATTCCTGACCACTCTTTCCATGAAGAAATTCTTTGTGATGTCCAACCTGAACCTCCCCTGCCACAGCTTGAGGTTCTTTCCTCCCATCCTGTCCCTTGTTCCCTGGGAGCAGAGCCTGATCCCCCTTGGCTGCACCCTCCTGTTGGGGAGCTCTAGAGATCAGTCAGGTCTCCTCCTGAGCTCCAAGCTTGGAAAACCTCCTCCTTGTGGATGCTACTCTAGTTGTTTTGCTTTCAAATGGGTCTTGTGGGAGCTGGAGCCACGTTCAAACCCCTGGACAGGATTCCTTGGTTAGGTGCCCACCAGGGAGGGCACCCTGCCCAGCCCCAGGACAGGGAGGGAGAGCACCTTAGGAGGTGATGGGAGAAGGACCCAACCTTTACCTCAGCATGGGGAATTGGTTCTATCTCTACTGCTTTGTGTCTCCTCAGCACGCCATGGACATCCTGGGCTTCAGCAACGACGAGAAATATGGCTCCTATAAAATTGTGGGGGCCATCCTGCACTTTGGGAACATGAAGTTCAAGCAGAAGCAGCGGGAGGAGCAGGCAGAGGCTGATGGCACTGAAAGTGAGTCAGGCTCTGTGCTCCAGACCTGCCCAGGATGGGGTAACTCTCTGTGCCTGGTCTGTGGAGCTCAGTGACTGTAACCCCAAACACCCACACTGTCTTAGGGCTGCTGGGGGAGCACAAAGGGATTGTTCTTGAGCAAGAATATTTGGGACAGTCACTCTGCAAGGTGGTCTCATCTGCATCAGACTTAGCAGCATCACAGGGTGTCACACCCCAGCTGGGCTTCATCTTGTGCAGTCTCCTCCTGCTCTTCATCTCTTGCACTTCTCTGGACAGCATTCCTGGCAGAGGAATGAGCCAGGCCAGGAGCAGGACCTGCTCAGCTCACAGCCTCCTGAAGAGCAGCTAGAGTAGGACACAGTCAGTGTCTAACACTTTTCCTGGTTCGTTGCTCAGGAAAATCCAATGCAATTCACAGATCTAAGAACAGTCAGGCTGCAGAGCAGACCTGAAGGGAGAAGGTGACTTTCCAGCATGTGGAAGGGTGAGAAGGGGGAGCTCTAGCACTTACTTGGAAGGTTTAAGCTGGGATCCAGCAGAAATAACTACTTGGATATGTCTTTGTCGTGTTGCTATTCATGAAGGAAAAGTTCTTTTTGCCTCAGGAATGGCAACAGAGGTTTTAGCTGCTACGTGGTAATTAATGAAGGTTTTAATCTGGCAGTGATTTCCCTTCAGAGGTGATTTTCTAGCTACAATCTGCTATTAGGGGTTTATGAAAGACAATCACTTCTCCTCTGGTCAGTTTAAATTCACTGCGTGGAAATTCAAACTTCCACTGGAAAATGCATAGAGAATCCCAGATCAAGAAGACGAAAACCTGATAAGTACTTGATAAAGTGCAGCAGGTCTCCAGACAGTAACTTCACAGGCAGGAGTTTCAGACTTTAAAGCATCACAGACTATCCAAGCTGAAAAATCACATTAGACACTGGAGGAGACTCTGGAGCAGGTGGAAAAACTAGTGTGGTTAGCACTGATCATCATGAGAGCACATAATTTTTTATTTTGGTCCCTTTTCCCCTTCCCAGACCCTCCTTGCAGGCTCCTCATGCCTTTGTGCTACTTTCCAGGTGCTGACAAAGCTGCCTATCTCATGGGAATCAGCTCAGCTGACCTCATCAAGGGGCTGCTCCACCCTCGTGTGAAAGTGGGCAATGAGTACGTGACCAAAGGTCAGAACGTGGAGCAGGTGAGTGTGACAGGACAACAGGACACCAGTCCCCTGCTCACCCTGGGGTGTGACTGCTCAGCCCCACTGCCCAGTGTGCTCTGCACGGGGCCACTGGGGCCTCAGTTCACTCTCTTGGGTGTAGGAGGAGACTCCAGAGCAGCAGGAGAAGCTGTATCCAGAGTTCTTGGCTTTTAGCAGCAGAAGTGGGTGGCAGAGCTGGCTGATAGCTCTGCACATTAGCCAAGGCTGGAGGTTCAATACAGAGTCTTTGAAATGTGGATTGGATGCCAGCCAGAGGAGGTCCAGGTGCTAGAGATCTGTCCCAGAGACAGTCACACTCCTGTGAAGAGTTCAGCCTTGGAAAGTAGAAAATTCATCTAAACACCCATCTGGGCTGATCTTGTGGAAGACTCAAATGCACCAAAGATGTGTCTTGTCAGCTTCCAGCCATGCTCCAGTTGGGAGCTCCATGCTCCATGTGGGAACCCACACCTGGCCTGAATAGTGCAAGCCAGCCCTTGAGCACAGTTCAAGGGGACTGAAGGAGCTGGTGTCTTGTCCAAAGTGGGCTGTAGGCTCCTGCCAGGCACAAGGCTTCTGAAAATATCACTTTAAACTGAATTTCTATCCTAAGACCTTGGAGGCAAGGCAGGCCAGGTAGGCAGGAATACACTTGTGAGGAACATGACATCCGATTTTGGTGCCGTAACCATGAACTCCTCGGATCTGTCTGTCCATCCCCTGCATGCCAGGAGGAGCTTGCTCTCAGCCTCTGGGCCCTGCAGGAGCAGGGAGGAGCTCATTGTGTGCTCTGGGTTGGCCTTGGCAGGTACTCTACGCCGTGGGGGCCCTGGCTAAAGCCACCTACGATCGCATGTTCAAGTGGCTGGTGACGCGCATCAACAAGACCCTGGACACCAAGCTGGCCAGACAGTTCTTCATCGGGGTGCTGGACATTGCAGGCTTTGAGATCTTTGATGTGAGTTCTGTAGGCTCCTGCAGTGGGTTCAGGGGAGTGTTGTAGGGACAGCTCAGTGCCCTGGTGTTTGACAGCTCTGTCCCTTCTAAGAAAGTGCTGGCCTTGATGAGAAAGGGAGTTCTCACCCGAATTGGTGTGTCTGGAGCAAACAGGCAGCTCTCAAGGAATGATTTAATATTGCTGGGGGCACATCTCCAGGGGTTGGTGGCTACCTGCTCTGGTAGCAACACAGCTGAGCCTGGCAGGGATCACCCTTCACAGCCAGAGAAAGCTCAGGAGTGAATCCTTTCACTTCAGGAGCTCCTCCTTCTGACTCAGATCTATTTTGTTCTTGCAGTTCAACAGCTTCGAGCAGCTGTGCATCAACTTCACCAACGAGAAACTGCAACAGTTCTTCAACCACCACATGTTTGTCCTGGAGCAGGAGGAATACAAGAAGGAAGGCATCGAGTGGGTCTTCATTGACTTTGGCCTGGACCTGCAGGCCTGCATCGACCTGATTGAGAAGGTAAAGTGTGAGGCAGGCACAGGACTGGTACTGCTGGGGATGGTTTGTTTGAAAGGCTGCAACGGTGAGAGGTGCTCTGCTACCAAAATTAATTTATTCCCTCCCCACTCAGTGGCAAGTGCCCAACTCTTTCTTCCCTACATTTGCAGGTCAGAGCCTCCAGCCCCTTGAGACCTTTTTGACAGAAATTTTGACTTTATGAAAACATAGAAATTCTGTTCCTACCCCCTGGTGATCCACAAAACCTGGTGCAGCCTTTTCCTCCAGAGAGCAATCATCTCTTCCCCTTTTTTCCTGCCCACTTGCCCCTCAGTGCCTCTTACTTGAGCATTCACTGATTCAGAGCAGATTATAGAAAATATTTCCACCATTGCATGAAGGAAACTCCTCTTTTTTTTTGGAAAGGAGAAATCCTGGAGAGGATCCCTCCTTCTGTTGGACCAGGGCAAGCTCCCAGCTCCCATGTCTTTCAGGCCTGGGCAGTCCCACGTAGGGCTGGGAGGTCAGATACAGCCTGGAATCTGCCAGTGGCAGCTTGGCCCTATGGCCAGCACCTTACACCTGGATAAGGATGGGATCTCCCACGTCAAGCCCATACTTGGCACAGAGAATCCCATTTTGGGATGGGACATGGCAACACTGAGCTCAGTCCTCTTCACCCCCTGTCTCCCTGCAGCCCATGGGAATCCTGTCCATCCTGGAGGAGGAGTGCATGTTCCCCAAAGCCTCTGACATGACCTTCAAGTCCAAGCTCTACGACAACCACATCGGGAAGTCGCCCAACTTCCAGAAGCCGCGGCCGGACAAGAAGCGGAAATACGAGGCCCACTTTGAGGTGGTGCACTACGCTGGTGTGGTACGTCCCTGGCAGCTCCTCCCAGCAGCCACACCTTCCTCTGGCAGGGGCAGGGCTGTCCTGACCCTTCCTGTCTGGGGACAGGTGCCGTACAACATTGTGGGATGGCTGGACAAGAACAAGGACCCCCTGAACGAGACAGTGGTGTCCGTCTTCCAGAAATCCCAGCACAAGCTCCTGGCCTCCCTCTATGAGAACTATGTGGGCTCTGCTTCAGGTGAGGAACACCCTCACCCCGTTTTTTACCTCAGTCTCTCCCCTCCTCTCCTCCATGCTCAGCGGTTGGTGCAGTATCCCTGTCCCTGGCAGCCCAGGCAAAGGGAAAACCCACATAAAATCCTCCCTGGCCTGGCTAAGTGGGTGCTGGTTTAAGGGCTTGTGGAGGGCTGTAGGGTTCTTGTGGTGGCTCTGTGACTTTGAGGGTGTGAAGGGGTGTCTTGCTCCCAGAGCTGGGTGCTGTGGGAGATGTTTTTGGTGGTTGGTGCCTTTGTTCTGCAACAGGGCACAGCCACCTCTGCTTTAGAGACAGCAAGGGCTGTGGGAATTTCAGGAGTGTTTAGTGGTGCTCCTGAGTCCTTCAAGCCAGGCAGATGTTTTGCTGATGTAAGTAATCAATATTTCAACCCAACAGAGGAACCTCACAAGCCAGGGAGCAAGGAGAAACGTAAAAAGGCAGCTTCTTTCCAAACAGTGTCGCAGCTGCACAAGGTGAGAGCCAGCCCCTCATCCAGGGCCATGAGGGAAACAGCTCTGAGGGTCCCACTGGCAGCCCCACCTCCCTGCCAAGGCTCTTGGCTTCTTGCACCTCCTGGGGCCTGAAGGACCAGCAGAGCTCCTGAAGGACCACCACTAGGCCAAAGCCCCCGACTCCCTCTCATCCCTGGGCAGGGGGCCTGTGCCTGGCAGAGTCCCAGCCCTGTCCCTGTGCTCTTGGGGCAGGACACGAGGCTCCAGGCTGGGAGAGCTCCCTTGGAGCTGGGCTCGTGCTGCTCCTGCCCGTGTGATGCTTGTGGCAGCTCCTCCACCTTTGAGAGAGCGGCAGTTAAGACTTGTAGTGATGTTTAGATAATTAATTACATGAACATCACTTTAAGTCTGTGCTACTTCTCTCCTCATTCCTGTCAGCGGGAAGGACAACCTTTGGGCAGAAGAACATGGAGGAGGATCTTGCAGGTGTCTGAGCAGGCAGCTCCCTGTGCTGGGGGGTGACCTGACCCATTTTACAGCTCAGGATGTCACACAGCTCCATCTCATGCTCACCACAGGAGTTACTTATCCAACCCCGAGCTCAACCAGCTGGAAAGCAGCACAGAGGGATGTGTCCTGCCAGGACAGCATTGTGGTGACAGGGAAATGGTCACAGCCCTGAGGCTGCCAGAGATCCAGGAGCATTTAGATAATGCTCCCAGGCATAGGGTGGGATTGTTGGGGTGTGTATGCAGGGCCAGGAGCTGGATTTGGATTATCCTTCTGGGTCCTTTCCAACTCAGAATATTCTGTGATTCTGTGCCAAGGTGCTTTAAGAGGGCAGCTTTGTAGCAGAGCCCCTGTTCAGGGATAAGTGTGACTTTCTTCTTTCTCAACAAGTCACAGGTCTTGGGGAATGGTGTCTGTTGTGAGGAGTTGCCCCATGGTGATCTGGAGCTGGGGGAAGTGTTCCCTTCCCTGAGCTGGTCCTGGACAGGCTGAGCCTGTACAAGCAGGGGAAGGCAGCTGGAAAGATTGAGGGTGGAGATGCCTTTCCCACAAAAAATGCCTTGGAGAGAAAAGGAGGTGCAGTCTGGATCAGCAGGGCCCTCTGTCACAGCCAGATGGGGTGAAGCACTGTGGAGGTGCAGGGAAATCCTGTGTATCCTGACATTCTCTGCCTGCAGCCAGTGTGCACACCAGCACTGGAATTGCAGGGTGCTGAGCACAGAGCTCTGCACCAGGAACATGCTCAGTCCTGTGTCCCTGGCTCTCCTCTGCAGCAAAACATTGCCTACAAATACTGGGGAAGCATCTGGCACAGTGAAATCTGCAGGTGCCATTTGGTCTTTGTGCCAGCCCAGTCCCACCCTGGCAGGAGGTGCTGATCCTGCCCAGGGCTGGCGATGTCCACTGGTGGGATAGCAGGAGGAAATTCCCCCTTTCTCGTGCCATAAGGGGCTCTCAGGGTCTGCTCCCTCCCTGCCTGTGGAGAGAAAGAGAAGTGTTGTAGGGAAGCAGAGCTGTCCCCTCAGCCCCTGTGTCTGCCCTGCAGGAGAATCTCAACAAGCTGATGACCAACCTGCGCTCCACCCAGCCCCACTTCGTCCGCTGCATCATCCCCAACGAGACAAAGATCCCAGGTATGGCAGAGCTGAGGCAGTAGCCTGGCAGTGCCCTTGGGGGCACTGGCAGGGATTCTCCTCTCCCCAACCCTTTTCATGCCACCACAGAGCCCTGACCCCATCTGTTACGAATGGATGTGGGGGTTTAGATCAGTCCCTGCCTTTGCCCAGGCCTCAGGCAGCAGGCAGCAGCTTTATTGAGGCGGCCAGCACCCCAAAAACCACTCTATTTTGTAAGTTCTGATTCGGTCTATTATAGAATGAATTATTTATTCAAGAGACAGGAAATTAACAGACATAAGGCTTAAAACAAACTCTACACTACTCAGGAATAAAGACACTACTGGTAGGAATATACAGAGCGACGTTAAAGATACAGCCTGAGGTAAAGGTACCATTGATTTTACAGCTAGCAAAGAAATAATAGAACTTAGGATTCAATGTATTTTACCATCCCATTGCTGATGGGGCACACATCGAGATCCTTTCCCTCAATTCCCAGGAAAGTAACCACAGGATCTGTGTCCAGACTCTGGGGAGAAGTCCCCCACACGTTCAGAGTGTGAGTGTAGGAGCTTCTACCTCTGATAACTCGTGTGTCTTTTATAGTTTGTAAAACAGTGTCTCTCAGTCAAAAACTATTTCTTTCATCTCTTTCCATGTTTGCTCGCCAGACAAAGATATTTATTCTTAGCTGGGGCTGGAGCTCTCTTGGCGCCAGAGATGACCCCTTGCTGGGCCGTTCAGCCCCTGGGTTATCTCCTGCATATCTGCACCAAGTCCCTGTGGCAGAGGGAGGGAGGACAGTCCTGCCACACCATCTCAGTTCTGAAACTCCTGTGGCCCAGGTCAATCTCCTCTGCTGGGGAGAGTGAGCTTTGCCAGGCTCCTGTTCTGGCTGTGCAGCCCAGCACTTGTACAACAGCAGGTGTCTTTCAGGCTGAATTCCACCTTCCAAGGCCTGGGCTGCAGCACTGGTGCTGAGCACAGACCTGCAGGCCAGCAGTGTTCAAACCACAGGATGTTCCTCTGTCTTCTTGGGCTGAGCATCTGCTCCATGTCTGTCCCCCATCCCTACAGGAGCCATGGATTCCTTCCTGGTGCTGCACCAGCTGCGGTGTAACGGTGTCCTGGAAGGGATCCGCATCTGCCGCAAGGGATTCCCCAACAGGATCCTCTACGCAGACTTCAAGCAGCGGTAACCCCCTCTTCCTCCTCACCCAGCACATGTTCCAAGGGCACACAGGCTTGTCCTGCTTCCACCCTGCTCCCCAGCTTGTGCAGGGCTGGTCTGAACCCCCACATACCCCCAGTGCCTGTCCAGTTTGAGATAGCTTTGCTCTCGGCTCTGAGGTGCCAGACGTGGAGAGTTTGGAATGAGACCTGGATGTCTGAGGTGCAGAATGCAGGGCTGGTGCAGGGGGATGATGGCAAGGCTCAGGCCCCTCTGATCCTGGCTCAGATTTATTTCTGCCCTTGGGATGGATCCCTAGAACTCCAGCTGGTCCCATCCATGCTGCTTAGCCCAGGCCTAGTGAGGCCAGTGGCCTCCTTGCACAGTCTCCCTGATGTTCAGGGTTCTCTGGTGCCTGGTATCCTGTGCCCTGGAGCAACTGGTTCACACACAGCTCCAGCCTGTGGTGCAGCCACACAGCTCCAGTGGGAACTGGCACAACTGGGTGACAGTGGTGCTGCAGTTCTCTTACACATCCTCCCTCTGCTTTGCCCTGCAGCTACCGAATCCTCAACCCAGCAGCCATTCCAGAAGACAAGTTTGTGGACAGCAGGAAGGCCACAGAGAAGCTGCTGAGCTCCTTGGAACTGGACCATGCCCAGTACAAGTTTGGTCACACCAAGGTGAGAGCAGGCAGCTGCTCCTATTGCTCTCTGTGCCTGTCTCTGCCTGGCCACCACCCTGGTCACACTCTGCTGGGTGTGTGTGGCCCTTGAAGGGACTCAGGAGGGCAGAGGAAGATGCAGGCTGGGAAGAGAAAGAAGAGCTCTGAGCAGGTCACTGCTCATTCCACCACAGCATCTTGTCCTGCTCGGGGCAGATCTGGTTCCCTGTGCCTGTGCCATGTGTGGGTTCACCTCCAGGTCTCCTGGCAGGCTGTGTTACCCCTGAGCCCTCTGCCCTGCTGGTGACTCCACTCTCTTTCCCACAGGTGTTTTTCAAGGCTGGTTTGCTGGGCTGGCTGGAGGAGATGCGAGATGAGCGTCTGGCCAAGGTCCTGACGATGCTCCAGGCCAGGATCCGTGGGTACCTCATGCGTGTTGAGTATCAGAAGATCATCAGCAGGAGGTAGAGTTGTGGAGGCAAAAGGCAGAACTTGGTGTCTCCTTGTGTCTTCTGCACATGTCAGTGGGTTTGACCTGTGGAGTTTGCCTGTGTCTGGCAGTGGTTGGTCCTGAGGGATGGAGGCAGACCTGGAAGAGGTCTTGCATGGCCCTGCTAGGGAGGATCTATGTGTGGGGAGCCCCTGGTTTTCACTGGAAGATTCAGAGGGAGGCAGAGTGAGGAGAGCTAAAATCCAGGCCACCCCCACCCATCCCAATAGAGTGTGCAGATGATGTGCCATTCATTCACCATTCTGATGTTTGTCCAGCTGGTGGAGAATGAAGCCATGTCCAGGCCTGTAGAAGGCAGGATGGGACATGGGGAATGTACACCCCTGGTGATGCTCTGCTTGGATTCCCCCAGGGAAGCCCTCTATACCATCCAGTGGAACATCCGGGCCTTCAACGCTGTCAAGAACTGGTCCTGGATGAAGCTGTTCTTCAAGATCAAGCCTTTACTCAAATCTGCTCAGACTGAGAAGGAACTGTCCACCCTGAAGGAGGAATTCCAGAAAACGAAGGAGGCTTTGGAGAAGTCTGAGGCTAAGAGGAAGGAGCTGGAAGAGAAGCAGATCTCCATGATCCAGGAGAAGAACGACCTGGCTCTCCAGCTGCAGGCAGTGAGTGCTTCACCCTCTCTCTGAGGGTGTAAAGACAGTGCAGGGTCCATGGTAGAAGAAGGAGCAGAATGTCCTAGATCCCTCCCTCAGCCTCTTGCAGTTCTGAGGCTTCCTCATTGCCACAATCTGTCTGAAACACAACCTAAGGCTGCAGACCTGAAGTACCATCACATCCTGGGGCTGTCACTGGGATTTGTGATCCCCTGGCTCTGGGAAGGGTGTTCTCCTCACAAGGGGATGGGAGGGGATGGCAATGTTTGCTTGCCAAATTTTGGGTTGGTTTTTGTGGCAGCGTGCCCTTCCTCTGGAAAGACTGAGTTGTTCTTTGGCCCTGGGTAGTGTTAGTGGTTGTCCTGAGAACCTTGATAATGGGCAGTGACTGGAGCTGTGGTTTTTGTACACCTTGGACTTGCACTGCCCCTTCCACCAAGAGACCTTCAGCTCTGGGCCAGGACAGCAGGGCTGAGAGCAGAGTCCTGGGGCAGAGGGTGAGCACTGGCTCTCCTATGCCTCTCCCAGGAGCAAGACAACCTGGCAGATGCAGAGGAGCGCTGTGACCTGCTCATCAAGTCCAAGATCCAGCTGGAGGCCAAGGTGAAGGAGCTGATGGAGCGTGTGGAGGATGAGGAGGAGATGAACTCGGAGCTCACGGCCAAGAAACGCAAGCTGGAGGATGAGTGTGCAGAGCTGAAGAAGGACATCGATGACCTGGAGATCACGCTGGCCAAGGTGGAGAAGGAGAAACACACTACGGAAAACAAGGTAACCAACCTCCCTGCAGGGGCCAGCCTCGCTGCCCTGGGGCCTCAGTGCTTGTGGGGACACCAGAGAAACATCAGGGATAAGGCTGCTGGTGTGGGGGAGCTGGGGCAGGGCAGAGGGAAAAGAGGGGTGGGAGAGGGCAAACCCCTCCGTGTCCTGCCTCGTTGCCCAGAGGGGTGTGGGCAAATGGTTCTGTGCTGTGGCAAGTGATCTAGGGCATGGAAAACCCACCTGGTGGGACCAGCCTGGCCAAGGGGAGAGGGGCTGGCTGCTGGTGGAGTGCTGAGCTGCTGTTGCCCATGGATGGACTCCTGCCTTTCAAGGTCAGGCTGCTGGAGTAGCTTTGCACCCCCTCCCTCTGAGAAGATTGTATCCCTACTTCTGTCCTCACTGATCTAGGTTAAAAACCTGATTGAAGAGATGGCTGCTCTGGATGAGATCATTGCCAAGCTGACAAAGGAGAAGAAAGCCCTGCAAGAGGCCCACCAGCAGGCCCTGGATGACCTGCAGGCTGAGGAAGACAAGGTCAACACACTGACCAAAGCCAAAGTCAAGCTGGAGCAGCAAGTGGACGATGTGAGTCACAGGCCAGTGAGAATAAAGCAAAAGAGGTTCCAGTCCTGTCTCCAGGAGAGCCCAAAGGCTGTCCCTGAGTGGGATCTGGAGTGTGGGATTGTTACCAAATCCCCTTTAATATGGCCAGCTGATGAATAATCCCATTGACAAACCACCCCTGAAACAAGAGGTGGTCTAGAGCACCTCATGGTGGGCAGTCCTGGGCTGAGGGAATGGGACTGGAGACAGCTGGGAAACACCTCTGGCTCCTAGGGGATTGCTGAAGTTCCCACAGCAGTGGACATGGGTAAGGTCCTTTCCCTCCCTAGCCCACCTCTCTCCATTCTCCAGCTGGAAAGCTCTCTTGAACAAGAAAAGAAGGTGCGCATGGACCTGGAGAGAGCAAAGAGGAAGCTTGAAGGAGACCTGAAGCTGTCACAAGAGTCTGTAATGGATCTGGAGAACAACAAACAGCAGCTGGATGAGAAGCTCAAGAAGTGAGTGTGTGACAGATCCCTAGGCTCTGGGCTTGCTCTGCACCTCTGAATCCAGCAGATGTGTGGCCTCTGCAGGGGCTGCTGGGCTGTGGCTCTGGGCACTGCTGTGTGACCAGTCCAAGCACAAGGTGGGCTTGGTTTTCCTGGATGCTTTGCAGAGAGGCTGAGGAGGTTGTGACAGACTCACAGACCAGGGCACGATAGACCTTCTTTTGTACATGGGGTTGGAGAGGAGGGACCTGCCTGGCAGGATCCAACACACTCCTGTGGCCTCAGCTGCAAGTACAGACTTCAGTCATGTCTCATTCTCATTGGGGAACTGGAGAACACCTGGCAAGCTCAGAGTCAGTTTTCTGCCAGTTTGGCTGCTCCAGCCCCCCCTGAGAGCTTTCCATGAGCTGCTGCTTATCCCTGCAGTCCTTTTCCATTAGGGGTTTGTTTGTCCTCTGGCCTGGGTGTAACAGTGCAGGGAAATATAGGAGCCAGAAGGACCTGTGAGGACAATGTTTGTCTGACCAGAGGCTCTGCCTTCTGTCTGTGTAGAAAGGACTTTGAGATGAGTCAGCTGAACTCAAGGATTGAAGATGAGCAAGTGATGGTGGCCCAGCTGCAGAAGAAGATCAAGGAGGTCCAGGTACGGTGGGAAGAACTGTTCTTACAGCCTGGGAGTCTGAAATTTCCATGAGATGTGATGTGCTGGGGAATCTGCATGGGCCAGGCCCTCCCTGAGCACAGGGTCATCTCCTTGGAAAAAGCTGGCATGGGTAGCAGGAGCCAAGCACTCTGCCAAAACACAGTGGGTTGAAAATTAAAGAATAAGCTATCGAGGTGAACACTATCACCAGCCTAAAGAACAGCTTCCAGGAGGTAGTTTTCCGTCCAAAATAAAACCTTTAATCCAGTAACCAAACTCTAAAAGTCCAAATCTAGGACACTGGGCTTCTTCCTATCAGAGACAGGTCCCCACAATCATGAAAGTTCCCATGCCAGCTGGATCCTGATGGCAGGGACAGCAGAGAGCAGGAGCTCCCAACGTGATACCAAGGAGCACCTGCCTCCCAGAACAGCCCAAGACTGGTGGCTTTTTGCCTCCCATCATCATCCAAGATACTGCTCCGCTGTGGAGAGCAGAGATGCTGGAGCTTCGCCCAGAGCTCGGAGCATCTGCCCTTTTCCGTGCGCCCAGGCACGCGTCGAGGAGCTGGAGGAGGAGCTGGAGGCCGAGCGAGCTGCCAGGGCCAAGGTGGAGAAGCAGCGGGCGGAGGTGTCGCGGGAGCTGGAGGAGCTGAGCGAGCGGCTGGAGGAGGCCGGCGGCAGCACGGCCACGCAGCTGGAGCTCACCAAGAAGCGCGAGGCGGAGTTCCTGAAGCTGCGGCGGGACCTGGAGGAGGCCAGGCTGCAGCACGAGGCCACGGCGGCCGCGCTGAGGAAGAAGCACGCGGACAGCGTGGCCGAGCTGGGCGAGCAGCTGGACAGCCTGCAGCGCGTCAAGCAGAAGCTGGAGAAGGAGAAGAGCGAGATGAAGATGGAGATCGACGACCTCTCCTCCAATGTCGAGTACATCACCAAGAGCAAGGTGGGTGCCGGTTCTCCGTGGGGCTGGTTGGTCTCTCCTGTGGACATCAGTGCAAGTGGGTGCAGCGGGACCAGCACAGCCACGCCCTTGGGATGGTGTCTGAAATAGCTCTTTGCCACGGCCACAGCCCTGTTTGACCCACAGCTCGTCCCTGTGTCACTACAGGGTGCTTTACTTGTCCTAGTCAAGTCTGGAGGCTCCGGGAAGACATTTCCTGGGAGACTGACTACAGAGAGCCACAGTTAGCTTAGCAGAGAGCTCTGGCAGGCTCCTGCTGTCTGCCTCGAGTGCCCATAGGACCCATGGAGCAGGGCAGGGCATCCCAGGGTGGGAGAACAGGGCTCAGCCAGGCTGTGCTTGCTGCCTGCAGGCCAGTGCTGAGAAGCTGTGCCGCACCTACGAGGACCAGCTGAATGAGGCCAAGGCCAAAGTGGACGAGCTGCAGCGACAGCTGACGGATGTGAATGTCCAGCGGGGCCGGCTGCAGACCGAGAATGGTGTGTGGGGCACGAGCCAGGGCACACGGCTGCCTCGGGAATGCTCTGACTTCGGAGTGTCTGGTGGGGGAGTGGGGTTCATCTGGGCAGTCTGTCCTCCTTCTTCCAGGGAGGGAAAAACTAGCTGTGGCTCAGGAAGGATCCATGCCTGGCATCCTTTGTCTTTAACTGGTTGCACCTCTGGCCATGGCCCAGCTTGCCCTGGTGGGGATACAGCTGGGACAGCTGGAGGCCACAGGCTCTGGAGGAGTGTGGCTAGTGCAGATTGCAGCTCTACAGCCCTCAAGTAGCTGTTTTGGCTCTGTTTGAACCCAGGGGAGCTTAGTCGGCTGCTGGAGGAGAAGGAGTCCTTCATCAACCAGCTGAGCCGTGGCAAGGTCTCGTTCACCCAGAGCATTGAGGAGCTCAAGAGGCAGCTGGAGGAAGAGACCAAGGTGAGGTTTCAGGGCATGGCTGGTCTCTGAGTGGCGCTGTGGAATGGCCTAGACCCCGCACACAGGGCAGCTCTTCACCTGGGAAGAACAGAAGTTCCCTGCTGCTGCTGCTCCCAGTCCTGGTGCCATGGCCAGTGTCCTGGAGCCCGGGGTCAGCTGCTGCTCTCCCTTCCTCAGAGCAAGAATGCCCTGGCCCATGCCCTGCAAGGCTCCCGGCACGACTGTGACCTGCTGCGGGAGCAGTACGAGGAGGAGGTGGAGGCCAAGAGTGAGCTCCAGAGGAACTTGTCCAAAGCCAATGCTGAGGTGGCCCAGTGGAGAACCAAGTATGAGACTGATGCCATCCAGAGGACTGAAGAGCTGGAGGAAGCCAAGTAAGTCCCATGGCACAAGCTGGTTCCTTGTAGGTGGCAACTTTCTGTTCAGCCATGGGGCTCTCCCAGAGAGAGCACCCTCCTGCCTGTGTTTGAGGCTGTGGGACGGGACGGCGGTGGGGCAGGGAGCGCTCACCCCGGTGCTATCGGCAGGAAGAAGTTGGCCACCCGGCTGCAGGAGGCGGAGGAGGCCATGGAGGCTGCCCACGCCAAGTGCTCCTCGCTGGAGAAGACCAAGCACCGGCTGCAGACCGAGATCGAGGACCTCTCGGTGGACCTGGAGCGCGCCAACTCGGCCTGCGCTGCCCTGGACAAGAAGCAGCGCAACTTCGACAGGATCCTGGCCGAGTGGAAGCAGAAACATGAGGAGACCCAGGTGGAGCTGGAGGCGTCGCAGAAGGAGTCACGCAGCCTGAGCACGGAGCTCTTCAAGCTCAAGAACGCCTACGAGGAGTCCCTGGACAACCTGGAAACCCTCAAGAGGGAGAACAAGAACCTGCAGGGTAAGACTGGGCTCAAGTGCTCCTCTTGGGCTCTGCCCAGAGTCCTGCTCCTGCTCTGTCCTCAGCGCTGGGACTGGGTCCCCTGTTGGCCAGGAGAGGACCTTGCTGCTCAGCTCATCCCCTGGGGGGATGCAGCAGCCCTGCTGGGATGCCACCGTGTGTCCTGCCCTCGTGCTGGGGACACTCTGGGAGGACAGGCAGAGCCACGTGGCTCCTGTCCCCAGGAGGCTCCTGTTCCCAAATGGTGCACGAGGTGCTGCCAAGTGCCGTGGCTGTGGCATGACGCTGCCTTGGGGGTGTTGCTGTTGGGCAAACAGGTCTCCCCAGGTCCTCAGTGCCTCTTCTATGCTCTCTCCCATTTGGCAGAAATATCCCCAAGGGCAGCCATCCCTTGAGGCTGGGGCTGGGGGATATCAGCTGAGCCTGAGCAGGGGGATGGGGACATTACTTGCATGAGACTGGCCCCACAAACTCCTTCCTGACCTTCTGTCCTGTCCCTGGCAGAGGAAATTGCTGATCTGACTGACCAGATCAGTCTGGGTGGCAAAACCATCCATGAGCTGGAGAAGGTGAAGAAGGTGCTGGAGAGCGAGAAGAGTGATATCCAGGCAGCTCTGGAGGAGGCTGAGGTGAGCCTTTGTTTCCCATATGTTTCCTGCTGCCTCCAGGAGCCAGTGGCCCACCCTGGAGCTCTGGTTGGATGCTGCTGAGGGGTGTGACAGTCCTGAGCCAGACCATAACCCCTGGGAATCCCATTCATGGAGATCCTACAACCACTGCAGGCACTGGAGTGGCTCCACCTGCCCTGCCCCTCATAGCAATGGGCTGGGGGACAAGGCCAAGCTGAGGGGGGTGGCTGGGGAGAGCCCCCTTCCCAGGAACCACCTTCCCATGGCTGAGCTGTCTCTAGGGAGCCCTGGAGCATGAGGAGAGCAAGACCCTGCGCATCCAGCTGGAGCTGAGCCAGATCAAGGCTGAGATGGACAGGAAGCTGGCAGAGAAGGATGAGGAGTTTGAGAAACTGAGGTGTGTGGGGTGAGGGGACAGGCTGGGACATCGCTGCAGGGGCAGAGCTGGCACCATGGCCTTGGCAGGGCCGCCCCAGGCTGGGTGTCCCAGGGGACGTGGCTGTTGCATGGCCTCTCCTGCAGGCGCAGCCACCAGCACGCCATGGACTCCATGCAGGCCTCGCTCGACGCGCAGGCCTGGGCCAAGAACGAGGCCGTGCGGCTGAGGAAGAAGATGGAGGGGGACCTGAACGAGATGGAGATCCAGCTGAACCACGCCACCCGCCAGGCCGATGAGTTCCAGAAGCTGGGCCGCCAGCTCCAGGCCCAGATCAAGGTTGGGACAGACTCGGTGCTGTCCCTGCTGCCAGCCCGGCTCCCTGCTGTCCCCATGACCCCGTGGTGCCCCACAGGACCTGCAGATCGAGCTGGATGACACCCAGCGCCACAACGACGACCTGAAGGAGCAGGCGGGCGCCCTGGAGCGCCGCAACAGCCTGCTGCTGGCGGAGGTGGAGGAGCTGCGGGCGGCGCTGGAGCAGGCAGAGAGGAGCAGGAAGCTGGCGGAGCAGGAGCTGCTGGAGACCACCGAGAGGGTCACCCTGCTCCACTCCCAGGTGAGGCACTGCCAAGTCCCATGGGAGAGCCAGGGGTCTGCCCAGCAGTGGTGAATGACCAGCCCCGGTCTCACTGACCCTGCTCTGTGTGCAGAACATGGGGCTGATCAACCAAAAGAAGAAGCTGGAGGCAGACATCTCCCAGCTGTGCAGCGAGGGGGAGGACGCGGTGCAGGAGTGTCGCAACGCCGAGGAGAAGGCAAAGAAGGCCATCACGGATGTAAGAGAGCAGTGGGGACTGTGCTGTGTGGTTAGGGAGAGTCTCACAACTTGTGCACTGAGGCCCTGGCCTGGCAGGGCTGACTGGCCCTGTGGTGACGTCCCCCTGCTCTTGGCCTCGCAGGCTGCCATGATGGCAGAGGAGCTGAAGAAGGAGCAGGACACGAGCGCGCACCTGGAGCGGATGAAGAAGAACATGGAGCAGACCATCAAGGACCTGCAGATGCGCCTGGATGAGGCAGAGCAGATTGCTCTCAAGGGGGGCAAGAAGCAGATCCAGAAGCTGGAGGCCAGGGTGAGAAAGCAGGGGCAGATCCCTGGCTGTGTCCTCTAGGAGCTGACTCCTGGGGCTGCCCCAGTCCCTGTGGCACCAGACTCTGCCCCATCCCTCTGGGGCCAGCTGGTGCCTCTGGGGGACCAGGGGACACTCCCCAAGGACCTGGCAGCCTGGGCCCAGCTCAGGATGGTTTTAGCTCCTACTTTGGGAAAGTGGCTTGGTTTCAGCTAGGCTGGCACTGGTGCTTGGGAGCCAAGGGCTGAGCTGGCCTGTGGCCCCTGCAGGTGCGGGAGCTGGAGGGAGAGCTGGATGTGGAGCAGAAGAAGATGGCAGAGGCCCAGAAGGGCATTCGCAAGTACGAGCGCAGGATCAAGGAGCTGAGCTACCAGGTAGGGCAGCTCTGGACACAGCTCCAGCCCCAGTCCAGCAGCACCTGGCACAGTTCTCTTGGCTTGGCCTCGTGTTACCCAAGAACCCACCCCCCGCTAAGCTCAGCCCAGCCTGGGCTTGTTCTGGCCTCTGTGTGGGGAGTGACAGCAGCTGCACAAGCTTCTCCCTGTCACAACATCCTCTGCCTGCTCTGGGTTCTTCTGCCCATTTCCCAGCACCTCCTGAGCTGGGTGATGGGAAACAAGGCGAGGACCAAGGGATGGGTGCTGTGACACGGTGCTGGGTTGATGGGGCAGGTTGGTGCTGTGTTTGTGACTTGGCATCACTGGGACTCTGATAAAGGTGGAGCTGAGGGGCTGCTGGGGTCTGACTAAGGGAGCCGGGGCACTTGCAGGCTGCGGAAGACCGGAAGAACCTGGCTCGGATGCAGGACCTGATTGACAAGCTGCAGAGCAAGGTCAAGAGCTACAAGCGCCAGTTTGAGGAGGCAGTAAGTGCCCACCCCTGCTCCAGGGCTGGGGACAGGGCTGTGTGTCCCTGTCCCTCCCCGGGACTGCCTGCCAGGGCTGCCAGGGGCCGGGAGAGCACTGGGGGGAGCTCGGAGCCTGCTGTCCCCTGTGCCCCACGCACCCAGCCCTCTCTCTCCCTGCCCAGGAGCAGCAGGCCAACTCCAACCTGGTGAAGTACCGCAAGGTGCAGCACGAGCTGGACGACGCCGAGGAACGCGCCGACATCGCCGAGACCCAGGTCAACAAACTGCGCGCCCGCACCAGGGACGTCGTCATCGCCAAGGTGGGCACGCCTGGGTGGGAGCAGGGGGAGGTGGGCAGGGGCTCCTGCCAGCCCTGGAGCCCAGGGAAGGATCATGCAGCCACAGTCACATTGTGCTGTGGCAGTGCCCCTCACCTCCCAGTGCTGCTGGGAGCTGAAGGGTGGTAGAGGGCTTCCTGCTCCAGATCCCAGCTCTCACCAAAGCCCTCTGGGGATTTTTTCCAGCATTAGGAGCCCGTCTGCCTGCCCTGCCCTGTCCCAGCTGCTGCTGTAGGTTGGAGGCAAGTGTCTGCAACAGTCACTGTCAGCTTTGCACTGCATGAATAAACGTAGATCTGCCAGGATTGGCTCTGCTGTGTGTCACAGGAAACCAGGGCCTTGGCCTCTGCTCCTGGGGTCTTGGGGAACGTTTTTCACAGGGAGGTACAGACAGGAGAGAAGCCCAGTCCTCCCTGTCCCAGCTCTATGGCCCTGGCTTGAGATGGGTTTGGGCAAAGAGCATTTTCCTTAACCCTCCCCACCAAAGCACATCTCAGCTGCAGGGGACCAGAGCAGAGGCACGAGGCAGGACAGACCTCAGCCACTACTCCTGAGAACATCAAGCCCTCCAGTAGAGCCCTGGAAGGGGTTATGGCTTTGGCAAAGGCACTGCAAAGAAAGACATCTCCACTTATTTCTTTAAAATAGATTTCTTTAATAGTTTCCATTGAATATGTTTATTTGCAGTTAGCAAATTGGCATTAATCAGGGCAGCACGAACCTCAGTAATCCATGGGGACAGTGCAGACTTCCAGAGGTATTTGTTAGTGCCAGGGTCCCATCTCCCTCCCAACCCAGCACAGAGCCTGGTGCCACCTGCATGGGTGTGGTTCCTCTCACTACGAGATTCTTGAGGCATCTGGCATGGACAGACATCCCAAGGAATGTGGCCCCAGCTGGGAGTTGCCTGTGACCCTCTGTGCACTGGGGCAGAGCCTTTTCCCTGGAGCCCAGCACACTCCACCCCTGGAGCTGCCAGGAGTTTCTTCCCTGTGCCCTTCTCTGCCAAATGAGCCCAAAAGCAAAGCCCAGCCTGTGCTCCCAGGCCTGGGAGGTCCCCCAGGGATGGTGTGGGCTCAGCTCAGCTTCCCCCAGGCCCACGGGCAGCTGGTCCTCAAACTGTCTTTAAAATAAAGAGAGGGGAGTGAGACTACAGGGTTATAGCAGCAATCAGTGGATGCACCAATTAACTACACTATGGAAAAGGCATCCCTTAACTTAAAAGCCTTTTAATTTGAAGCATTTATTTTAAGTGTACATCTATTACAGTTAAGAAGAAGCAAAGATACACCAAAAACACAAATACCCAAGAACAAAAAAAGTACAGATGAGAGAGAGGAGCTGCGGGGAGGGAGGGGCAGGGTGGGGGTGACTTGATTAGGGACTGAGGTGAAGCTGCCATGGCAAGAAGCTCCCCAGGGTACCCTCACCAGAGTGGGATGCAGCTCCCAGGGAGGGACACCAGGACCCCCAGGAGCTCCTGCAAGGCTCCAGCTTTATGCACAAGCACAGCAGCTCTGACGCGGGACACCGAGGGGTGGGAGAAGAGAGAGAAGGGAGATGTTCAGTGACAAGTCCTGCCCTGGGGGCTGGAGCCTCTTTCACTCCTCCAGCTCCAGCACATGTAGCCTCAGGGTGGATTTCATGCTGCTGGCACCAAGAAGACAAGAGGCTGCAGCTCCAGGACATCCTCACCCCTTTGGAGCCTGGACAGAGCTGAAGTCATCTCATCAAATAAATTAGAAAATGTTAAAAAAATCGAGATGCATATTTCAAAACTGGTTTCTTTTAGCTGTACCTGCAAGACATGTTTTTGACTTAAATGTAGTGGCTTAAGTGTAGTGTATCTCATTCCTGGGTATCTGAATGTGTTGGAGCAACATCGTGTTGGTGAGCAGGCAGGGCAGGTGCAGGTTTGGCAATCAGGAGTGCCAAAATCCTATTCCCCCTTTCCCAACATATCCTACAAAGTTACTTTCAACCAGGAGTGTTTATTCCCAGCATTTAACACATTCTGATTAAAACAGATCCAGGAAAAAACGGACATCTCCAGTAAATATTGCACTTCAAGATTAATGTGTGTGTTGATATTAAGGACTGATAGCAGAGACCGACATAAGACTTCCAGGCATAGCAGGTTAACATCAAGAGCAATGGTCCTGAAAAGGATTTTAAAACCAGATTAGTTACCCAATAAGGGACAAGCCGCAAGTTTAAAAAATTAGTACATTTTAATGCTAGTGCTCCGTGAAAAAGCCAACTCCTGCTGCAATTCCACCACTGCTGCAATGTTTCTGTTCTCCAGCACTGCGAAACGCCTCCGGCTGGGAAGGATCTGCAGGAAGGACAGCAGGAGCAGAGGTTCTCTCCTAATGCACAGATAGATTTAGTACCAAGTGATCCAAAAGGAGATGTAAAGGTGACTGGAGCTGGGGCTCTCAGGAATTAAAAGCACACACACGCACACACACTCATGCTCTAACCAACCCCAAAGCCCTGATTCCAAAGCCCAGTGGAAGAGTTACACCTGCAGGGAGTCCTTGTGGTGGCTTTGCACGTGGCTGGTTGGCAGGGACCCACTCAGATGGGCTCCTTGGGCCTCACACTTGGAGGGCAATCGTTGTGCTTTTCACCTTGCTCGTCCTGGCAGCCCTGAGAGAGCCACACCGCAATCAGCACATACAGAGAACCCTCGTGTCAGCAAAACCCCTTCTGCCAGCCCCGCCGGACTGGGAGAGAGGAAAAAAATAATACAGGCTGGTTTTTGCAGGTGATTATTTTATCCCAGAACAACTGGAAGATACATCCCTGAATGTGTTGGCCAGAGAGCTGTCCGAGTGTCAGAGGTCAAAGCTGGGGGCCAGCAGGGGCAGGGTGGGACGACGCTCCACGGCTCCGAGCTGCACACACACACTACACAGCGTATCCCTGAAAATCCCCGGGCTGTGAGGGACCCTCTGAGCTGTCCATCAGAAGCTGGAGGCGGGAATCACTCCTCGGAAAAGTCTCTGTCAATGTCCATGTATGCCTCGTCGATGTAGCTGACTATGGCACAGGGGGACGTCCGGTCCGGACTGAGCAGTATCGAAACAGTCTCTTTCCAGTAGGTAAAACTAATACAAGAGCTCTGTGGGCACAGACAACACAGGGGTCAGGGGGGCCACAGCACGAGACACCTCCCAAAGCTGACAATCACTCCCTGTTCAGCCCCAGCTGCCCAGCCCCCCAGTGTGAGCAACACTTTGGATTCCCCATTGTGCCCTCTCTCCCTGGGCCCCACAGCAGAAGGGCAGGGTGTTGAACAACTACACCCTCTACAACCAGCTGCCCACTATCCAGCTCCAGACAGGACTCTCAGTGCCTCTGGCAGCTGCTAAGAGCAGCACAGGGTGACCCCAGCCTGCCTGCCTGGGCCAGTACACCCATTATCCCAAACTTCTCCACTCCCAACACAAACTGGGACCCTGTGGTGCTGCAGATAAGCCAATGCTGAAAGTAGCTCCCACTCCCCAGAGGACACAAAAACCAACACACACCCCCTCCTGCAGTATTCCCTCAAAGCCAAACGGCCACCCCAACAGCCCAACACCAGACCATGTGTCACCCACATAACTGGAAAACTGGTTATTTCTACCCACCAGCAACCCAGGACAAACCAGCTCTGGCACAGAAACCTGCAGGCTGCTCCCTTGGCTTCCAGCAGCTACCCTGGATAATCTTCCTGCACTGTTTGCCACAGCAGGTAGAGGGAACAGTCTGCCTAAGGCCCTAACTAGCCTGGGAGCTGGATTCTGTCCTGCCTCCCCCTCCCTGGCCATCCTGCCAGCCCTGCCTTCCCACCCCACTCAGCACTGGCAAGACTCGTTTCTGTGTGCCAGAGCCAAGACCTCAGGCTCCATTTATTGGGAAACCCAGGACCTGCCTTGTGGCAGCCTGACTGGGAGAAGGTGTGAAAAACACTGCCAGAGTTACACTGGGGGCTGACCTTGCTCCCTTCTTTCCCCTCCCAACCTCCCATTTTGCCACAGGACTGGCAGACAGGTGTTGCTGTGACTGACTCCTGCCATGGTAAGAGGGTCACATACATTTTCTAAGCAGGTGCTATCTTTATCCTTGTTGAGGTAATGCTGCTGCCAGAATCGCAGGAGACTGTGGAAGTTGTTCAGGATGAAGCCAGGGTATTTTTCCGTGTATTCCATCTGTTGCAAGGTGCGCAGATAAAAAGGGAGCTTTTCTTTCCTTCGGGCCAGCATTAGGATAACTAAACTTGTGTTCAAACAACTGACATTTTCCTGCAAGTAAAAATGACACAGGGAAAAAAAAAAAATCTAAATACTGAGATACTTGTTGTATACATGTCCTCACAAAACAAGCCCAAGCAAAGCACACAGTGGAGGTGTTCCTGC
Organism: Notiomystis cincta; assembly: GCA_013398075.1. Lineage (NCBI taxonomy): Eukaryota > Metazoa > Chordata > Aves > Passeriformes > Notiomystidae > Notiomystis > Notiomystis cincta. Next base: position 43,314 of record VZRX01006260.1, read on the forward strand.
ACACAAGAAGGAAAAAGGACACGGGGTGTCCTGCAGGGAAACCAGGCTCCTCCCTGCTCCCAGCCCTGCTCCCCATTCCAGTCCCGGTCAGGCAAACTGCACAGCCCCTGGCAGCTCGTTACCTGTGTCAGTGTCTGTACATGGATGATGTTAATGAGACGGAAGAGGAAGGACATTCTCATGGACATCTGGGACATGTAGGACAACAGGCGGCACTCGGACAGCACCTCTGCAACTGCAGCAAGAGGAGAAAATCACCACGTGCTGGAGGTTCACACACGCTGATCCAAGCACCAGGGCAGTAAGAACTGGTGCTCAAACTTCCAGGGTGGCATTTCCTTGTCTAATCCCCCAACTGTCAAAGCCCCAATTTAAATTAACCATTATCACCACTGAACACGCCCCAGTCCCACCCTACTGCTTCCTGCTCACCTTTAGCATCAGACTGATTCTCAAAGCGGTCCAGGGACAGCGTGATGCAGCGAACAAGCATGTTTGAGTCCACCAAAGAGCTGTTGATCTGGTTTAAAAATATCTGGAACTGAACAGAAACACTTTTTAGTGCAGAATTTAAAAGATTTAAATATATTAATACTCAGGGTCATTACCTTTTTCTTATCTTTAACAAGTGTAAGAGGGGGCATCACTCTTGGCCCTGGCTCACCCAGCCCAAGCCAGAACTGGCACTGAGGGCTGACCAAAGAATACCGAATGGAAAAATGCCAGTCCTGGCATCCCTAAAATCTCTTTTGAAGCTGTGTCACTCCAATGGAAGTGAGATTTCATACACTATTTGTTTTGAAAGAGGGAGACTGGACAGCATGGCAGCTGACCTCTGTAATTCCTGCAGCTCCATGTTTTCCCACACGGATTTTGTACAAGCAGACAGTGCTAGAGAGGAATACAGTGAGGGAGTCACACAGAACAAGAACTAAACCCATTTACAGATCAATAAACAGGAAACAAATAGGAAATGTAAAGACATTATCTAGAATGTTTGAGTTCATTTACTAGAGAAAAAAAAAAAAACAAAAATAAATACAGTTTTCTTTTAAATACATTTATACATCCCTTCTCCAAGGTCTTCCAGACATAAGAGCACTGAGAGAATCATTACAGTAACAAAAGAGGATGAGGCCATTCAGAACCTCCCCCACCAGCTGATGTTGTATGTCCAAAATGCACAAGAGCATGAAACCACTTTGCAGAGAGCTGCCCATTGATGTGCAGCTCAATTTTATAGGTAATTACATAAGCCATGACCTCTTAAAATGTCTCTAAGTTCAAATAACATCAAATATCTATGTCTGTCTGCAGTATTAAGTATTTTAAGTCTTATTCATGAAGGACTTCCCACTGCAAACTCCAGTAGAAGATTTTTTGGAGCTGCCTCAATGTCCAGAGCTATCACTTAACCCCAAACCTATGGATTTCACAGGACACATTCTGCCACCCTTGAGCCTGACCTGAGACCTGCCTGACCATGTAACAGGGCAGTGTTTGCTGACCAGCTCAGCACTCCCTAACTCAGGACAGCTGGAGCACTGCTGAAAACACTGAGGGACTTTGGCAATTCATCCCTTAATGTTTATTGTGCCCTGAGCTCTAAAACCACACCAAAACCAAATGAATCCAGGTTTTAGTGCTATGTTTGCTTATAAAATGGTGTAATTTGAGCCACAGGGGGCAGCTTTTACAAATATTTACCTTCTCATCTGTGTTGATGTACTTGTTGAACCTCTTGAATGCATCAATATTGAATTTCATCAGCTCTCCCAGAAGGTCAAAGTAACTCTGAAGCACATCCCGTGACTTGCACTCACTATCAACAATGCAGTAGAGAATATGCTGGCAGGGGAGGAAAACATGTTATTGCCACAGCTTAGTCCAAGCCAGCAGCACTACACACACTCTGATTTTATCAGTATTTAAAGCATCTATCTGCAGGTTCTTGGGTGACTGAATGGCACAACACAGAATTAAAGACAACAATTCAGTTTCCTGTTAAAATAACTTCCCAGTGATGCAGGTTATACAAATGGCCACATCTGGCTGCCACAAGCAGAATTCATAGGTATTGTTTCAAGGTGTTCCCAGTATTGGTCATAGTTAGAGAAGAATAAGGGACAGACTTTCATTTATTATTATTATTGTTGCATCTATTGTGATTTCTCCAGTAAATTGTGATCCTGACTTATCTCCCCTAGGGTTTACTACCTCACTACTGCAAGGGGGCAGCTTGAGTGGCCTTAATTACCCCAGAGAGTTTTAAACCCAGCATAATATTTAACACCACATTTTCATCCCTTTTGTATTCACTGCAGATAAATCCTTCTTGATTGCTATGGAGGATGCCTGACACAAACTTTTTTACCTCCAGGAGTCCTCTCTTGAGCAGGAACATCTGATCTGCATAGGAGGTGGTGCCTCGCAGAAAACTTTCAACTGCCCTTGCTTGCCAAAACCTGAGGAAAAGAAGAAAGGAGGTGTTAGTTTTGGAGCAAGGGCAGTACTTGATCACAACTGTAATTTAAATCCAGTTTCCCAATCAGTTTCACTCCAGTGTGAAGCTGGAGTCAGACCTGTTGATCCTGCAGAAAATCACTGGCTGTGATTTCTTCTCACCTGCCCTGCCACCAGAGCACAACAAAGCCAGATCCCAGGGGTCTCAAACAGCTCACCAGAGACAAAGTGAACCCACCTGAAGGAGGATTCTGCTGGTTCCTTCTTCATGACCTGAAGCAGTCTGGTCAACAAACCTCTCTTCCCATCACAGACAAGACTCCTGCAGCAGGTGGAGAAATGACAGCGTGAGTGAAAGGGCTGGGCAAGCACTGAACCTGAATCCAGTCACTGCTCCAGAGCTTTTGAGGATCAAAATCTTAGTATTGAAATACTGAGATTAGTACAAATATTGTGTACTTCAAATACAGTATAAATATTGTGTATTTCAGTTCTCCTCACTGCCCTTGGTAAATATCTGCAATATCTGCAACACAACTTCCAAATAAGTCCAAAAGAAAAGTTTTCTCTCAAAATTCTAATGGTTTCAGAAATAAAAAGTTCACACCACGTGTGAATCAAGAGATAAAAAGAAAAAAATAGTACATTTGACCTTAGGAATGAGAGAAATCCCTTTTTTCACCTCAAGAAATGTAAAGGAAAGTCTAAATTCCATTTGAGGGGCAAAGTATGGACAGCTGGATGGTACATGAGGTTGTAGTAAAACCACAGAGGCTGTACAACTGCAATACTACTGGTATTAAACAGCATCTTCAGTGGAATATCCACCTGCATTAAACTCGTGCAGAAATAACACCTTGATCTCACATATCAAGAAAAGCAAAATGAAAACTAAATGCTAAGGGTGAAAAAAAAAGAAAACAAGTTCTTCCCAATTAGATACAGTATTATGATAATAATTGTAATCTGGAAATCCTCTTAGAGATTCCCTTTTGGAGTGAGCTAAATCTGCTCTGTGCAGACCAAGTCCCTGCTGATACCCTGGGAGTATTCTGACAAACTAAATTCTGCAAACAACCTTCCACCCGCTGAGGTTTAAACACCAGAATTGTGTATTAAAGAGATTATTAGATCAAAATAGTCCATCTAACAGATACTCAAATGTAACAGCAGAGACTCTGTAAGTGGTTTAATATGTTAATCTAATTTAGCTTATTCTGGTTATTAGCTGCTCTTAAAATACTCTGAGCAGACACTTGGATGTGTTCACGCAGCCTGGAAATGGACATGATGTGTGCACACACTGCTCCTGAATGCCAGAACTAAGATTTACTGATTTGAGGGATCACTGTTTGTTTTCCAGGCCTGTCTGCAATGCTGACATGAGGAAGGCCAGATCAGCACATCACAGTGAAGTCTGAGCCATGAACTCAAACCCCTCATGTTAGGAGTTTTAAAAGTTGCTTTTGTTTTTAAAGCATTTTACTCTGAGCAGGAGCACACCTGAGATTTGCTAATGACCATCAACAGCCCAGAAACCTGGACACTTCCCAAAGAAAGGAGTCACTGAAATGAGAGTGGTGGACAGACAGAGCTCAAATAAAACAGCTGATATCAAACCTCCAGTCTAAGTGCTTCCAAAACTCTCAAATTTCGAGTCCCCCTCTCACCTGTCAGTGTTGACAACTGCATCCACCTCAGGGATGTTGGCTTTATGGGAGATTGCACTCAGCTCATTCAGTTCCTGGCTGTTCAAAAGGAGATACTTGTTCCTAAAGCAAGACAGTGGGAGAGGAGGGGAGAAAAGGATGAGTTCAAGAGGCAAAAATGCAATTCCATGAAAAGCAGAGCCACAGGCCTACGAGGGCTGCAGGAATGGGCAAGCTGCTTTCTCCTGGCTGCTCCTCACAGCACTCCCACTCTGCTCCCTGCACTGGAGGCAAACCCCCTCCAAAATTTATCAAATGCCATTTCCAACACTGACCAGCTTTGAGAAGATGGTTCTTTGCTGACCTGTTTGGGATCTTATGGTTTGTAAATATTTTCTTCAGGATAACACTCATTTTAAAAAAAATCTCAGCAACATTTTGCTGAATTTCAGACCAAAAAAAAATATTAAAGAGGAAGCTTCCTGAAGTTTTTCTCTACCCTATAGTGATTGCTATTTTTAAGTAATAAGCCTCTTTCTAAGTTAAAGCAGAAACTGCAAAAAAGGACTCAGTTATCCTGGTATTTCATTAGCTGAATAAACTTTACACTGGAAATATTTAAAAACATCATGAAATGTAAAGATCTAAATAAAAATTGATATAAACCCTGGGAATGTACATGAATTCTTCATCAAATACCAAACTTTTCATAACAAAAATAAATTATTTTGTCTGTAAAGTGAACTAAATGCAGAGCAAGTCTGACAGAGCAGAAACGTAGCGCAGGGGCTCCCTTTACCAGACTCCCTGCCCAATGCCAGTGTGCTCCCTGAGAGTCTTTCTGCTTCCAAGTGCTCAAAAGCAGACAGCAAAGGTTCCTTTTGGGGAAGCTCAGGGAGCAGAGGATGCAGTGCTGGGTGTGAGGTTCCAACACTGCCACCCAGACTGGTGCTCACTGAGGCTCTCGTGAAAAGCTCCTTTGATGTAGACTGAACAGGTTTATTCAATGAGAACAGAGCCTTTCTCTTCCTGCAACAAACACTTCTGCAGGTTTGTTTTGGACTCAATTTCACTGAATTAATATAAGCATACAAGTACTTTGCTGTCATCTTGTCCTCAGTTAACTCAGCTCAGCTGTGATTTCATAGAAAGTTCATGTAATTATTTAAATCCCCCAACCAGATTCCGCACATTCCATTTGCTCAATGTTACAGCAAGGAACTGTTTTCTGCTCAAACAAGCCTGAGATCCTTGTAGCAGCCACTTAAGTAGTAATATCACCTGAAGAGGTTTTATTGGAAAACCTGGAGTGATTCCCAAGCAAACAATGTCTTGCATGAAGGATTTACAATAGGCCAGCATTCCCTCCTTGTCTATGTCCAGCAGCTCCCCATTCCCAAAGCTAATAAAAAGGCTGATATTTGAAATCCATTCAAGAGGACTAACTAAAATCTGCACAAAACCACCAGCCTGGTTCTAGGAAGGAGCAGCACCTGCAGTGCAACATGCCTGTAACACAGGTGTTTGTAAGGGAGTGGGCACCATCTGCCAGGACTGAATGAGAGCAGCAGGATCCAGATGGAATGCAGGATGCAGTTCCACAAGGCACAATAAACACCTCTGTGCCAGCAGCACAGCATTAAAAAACCCCTAACAAACTGCATCACCCCTCCAATTATTCCAGCAGACCCAAGTGTTCCTAAGGATGCCTTTTGAAGGCAGACAGAAGCTTTCACCCAGTTTCCCTGGCTCACTGTAAGCTCTCAGGGAGAAGGCAGAAAAAGAGAAAAGCTGCCTCCTTACTCCTTCAGCCAGAAAGCTGAACTCATCCTGTACATGTTTCAGCTCATTTCAACACCAGACAAGATGGGTTGGGTTTAACCACCACCAGACATATTCAGACATGCCCACCACAGAGCAAATTCTTAGGCTGCTTCAGCAAGAGCTGAAAGGAACATTAAGTTTAGGGACAGCACATTTCCTTCACATGGAGCCTGCCCCCTGGCCAGACACCTGGAACCACAACCAGGCAAACAGCAGCAAGGCACAACCCACCACAGCTCCTCATACTCACTCATGGTGGTCACTGAAGCTCTGAAGAAGCCTCAAGAATTGTATCTTTAAAGTAATGTCCTAAAAGGAGATAAGAAAGGTAAAAAAAAAAAAAAGGAAAAAAAAAAAAAAAAAAAAAAAAAAGAAGTATTGCTTTAGTACTTTTGGCTATCTTTAGTATTTATCATTAGTATTTAGTATCATTTAGTATTTTTGGCTATCATTAGTTACCAAGCTGGCATGAAACAGCCGAACAGAAAACCTTTCCAAATCAAACCCCTTTGGACAGCAGAGCAAGTGAGTGACTTGCATTAATGGAGAAGGCTGTACTTCCCAAAATAGAAGTGGAGACTGCCTCCAAGGCTATGCACATAACAGGTAATCATTTCCTCTCATTGCAAAGGCAAAAAAAAGCTTATAATTGTACTGATAAATTCACAATGTCTAGATTTGGAAAGAAAAAACAAATAAGAGTCCAACACAAAACCCAACCCCTTAAACCTCACTGTGGCACAATTTGTATTCTGTGCCTCTCCTAGGTATCATTTCTTTGAATTTTGGTTGTCTTCTACCTCTGGGCTTCAGACTCCAGAAATTTATTCCTTTCCCAATTCCCAAATTAGGAGAGAGGGGAGAGGCTAAATTGGCCCTGCTAAATTGCTAGCATGAGCCAAAGAGAGACTTCAGTGAAACCAACAATCCCCCAAAATCTGAATGCTACCACATCTCAACTCACTGATTACACAAACACCCAGTTGCTCAGCACAACTCCTCAGAGCTGTGTGACAGCATGAAAACCCACACAGAATTCCAGAAGTTCCTCACCGGGCTGCAATCACAGTTCTGGTTGTGTCCATGCAGAACCAGGGCTGAGGCTGAGTGCTTCCTCCAGATGAGTTTGTCAAACAGATTATTGAGGCCAGGAATGAGCCTGAACTCTGCTATCATTTTATGAACCTGGGGAACAAGAGAGGTACAAACATGTTTCCTCCAGCCTCAAACACAGATTTAATGCAGTCTGGAAACAGATGGGCACAGTGATGTCATTCTCTGATAAAAGGATGTGAATTCTTGTCTCAAACAGCAAATGTTTGTGTAAACCACAGTGCAGCAGTCTCCATGTGGTGGACATGGATAGAAAACAGACATTTTGGGATAAAGCTCTTCACCAGTGCTTCAATTACCCACTCTGTCTCTGGAAGTAGCTTTGGGCATTGGGACATCACTTCCAGCACACTGAAAATGCATCTACACCAAAGAGCTGAGCTGGGGATATTCTGCAGCCACTCATCCCCTGAGTGCCCTTTCCCTTTCCAGACACACAGCTGGAGCTCAGGTAGGCCTCTGATGACAGCAAAACACACCAATAGTGGATTTGTTCAGGTGACCTGGGCAGGAGTCCTGAGCAGAGTCCTGAGATGAGTCCAGCAGTAACACAACCACACCACACTGGTTCCTTCAGGTTAAAGGTAAGCTGAATTTCTTTAGAGAAAAAAATTGCCAAATTATTCAGGTTTATTTATCAGTCTGCTTGGTACATATTTTTTATTCATATAAAAAAGCTCATAATTTTGGTGTGAACAGCTGTTCAACACCTTCAGTCCAAGCTGGGATAGTTTTGATGTAAGGAATTTGGAAGATGAGGACTAAGGGAAATACAAAGTGGGATTCTTATCAGCTGTAGGCCTACAACAAGCACTATTCCTTGAGATGTGGCTGCAAATGAAAACCACATGACTGGAATGTCAAACATGCTGCAAAAATTAAGTGCCCAAGTAATGGACATGTTCCTTAAAATCAACAAACAAAATTACTTAAAAATACCCCACGTTGTCCCAAAATCCAGAACTGTAACCAGCAGCATTTCAAGCAGATCAGTCTACTTTGTTCTATTTATTCAAATACCTGATTGAATCAAAATATCTGAGGCTGATGCTCTTTTACAGGTTTTAGTTCTAGTTTGCAGCACAGCTGATGGCTTTTTGCACTGCTCTTGGCTGGCAGCCACCAGCTGTGCCATCTTTATGGAAATCACATTCCTGCCACTGGACACCTCAAACACACATCCAGCTCCTTCCCACCCCACCCATGCTGCCCTGACATTGCTGAGCTTGGAGTCCTTTGGTGCTCCATTATTTTTAAACACGCTTGGACACTCTGGTTTAGTCACAACAGCAGCTCTGAGGAGTCTCTCTGAACAAAGGTGCCCCCGTCCCTCCATGGCACAGGCACAACAGGAGGAAGCCAAGCCTGTGAGCTGCCTGCAAGAGCCTCAACCCTGACTAAAGGAACAGCTCTCTACACTCTCAGTTTTAACTCCTGAATCTGCTCCTTCCCAAATGACTCAGATTTCCATGTGTCCAGTTCAGTTTGCTCAGCTCTGAAGTTCTCACCTGACCGAGCTCCTCAGTCACATCACTGCCTCTGCATCACTCTCTCTCCCAGAGCCCCAGCTCATTACAATGACCCTGCCTGAGGGTAATCCCTGCTCTGCATTCACCCTTCAAGCTGCTTTGGCTTTTTCCTGCTGCCATCCAGCTTCCCAGGAATTGCTCTGTTGCTTTCTCAACACTAGAACTGCCTCTGCTGAGCTGAGTTTATGCGTGTGCAGTGTGGCTCCCTACAGCAGGAGCAGGGCAAGCAGCTGATGGCTCTTCACCACAACACAGACATGCAGGACAGCCTAGGAAAATACATAAGGAGAGTAATTTAGGGTGTGACCATAATGAGAAGGCAGCAAATGCCGAGATCTGCAGAGAAACACCACTTATCCCCAACGTGGCAGCAGGAGGAGCCAAGTCTCTGCTACCACGGTTATCAATTTATGCAAATCAGCCTGAAATCAAGTTTAAATCAAGCATTCAGAGTAAACATTTGGGGACAGGTTGAGTTTGGGAGGCTGCACCTTGCTTCAAGCAAATGCCAGGCCATTATGTCAATTGTTACAGTGGACTGAAGCAGGTTTGTGATGCCCTTAGTAAAATTCTATGCAAAATGAATCCAATCTAAAACCAGCAAGTCCTTTGGCTGCTCAGACTGGTACCACAGATCCTGTGCTTTTATTCCTTCACAGAAAAGAGAGACCAAAAAGCAGCTGAAATGCCTGAGTGTGCTATTGCAGACTCTGCTGTGCCTGCATTCCAGAGCTTCCCATGGAGAACAGCTCAGCTCCAGTCCTTCCTCTGCCTGGCTCTCAGGAAGGGCAGGATTCACATCTGCCACACAAGTCTTATGCAGATTAAAAAATCAAGGATGAAGGATATATCATGTGTTTTAAAGGCAGAGGATTTCATAAAACAAAAACAAAACAAAAACAAAACACCCAACCAACAAAAAACAAAACAAAAGAAAACACACAAAAAAACCCCAAACCAACCAACCAAAACCAAACCAAACCAAANAACTGCCTCTGGACAAGAAGTGTTTGGGAGTGAAGTAACTGAAATTCTTCAAGAATTCAACTTCAGTCCTGGGAAGAAATGAACTGCAGGTCAGTTTTCTTCTTAGTTTCCCCATCTGCACGGGGGCAGAAATAGCTGATGAAGGATAAAGAGTTGTTTTCCCAGGAAATTTTAAAAAAGTAAATTCAGCTTCAAAGCTAGCTGCTTCAGCAGCAGATTTTTTGCCCTGTCACATTCGACAGGAACACACTAGAAGTGACCCAGGGAGAGAAGGAATACAGCACCTCCAGCTCTCTCCAGCAGCAGCAGCATGGTTTCTGCAGCATCTCAAACTGCATTCTTGTGGGGAACTCAGGCAGGGATGAATTATCTGCCTTGATACAATGGAAAAAAAAGTCCTCCTAACACATCCATGTTCTGGTAGTTTCAGTTAAGTTTTGGGGTTTGTTTACATTTTATTTCATGCCTAAGAGAAACAGCACTTCTAAAAGAAATGACAACATGATTAGGAGATTTTTATGGTAGTGACTGTGGTTTCTGCAAGAATTGCTGGTTCCCTCTGCTTCCTCTTATGCAGAATCTGTTCCTTTTAATGCCAAGTGTCTATTCAGCATCACAAAATCCCAGGATGGTTTAGTTGGAAGGGATCTTAAAGCCCTTCTCCTTCCCCTGCCATGGGCAGGGACACCTTCCACCAGCGCAGGTTGATTCAAGCCCCAGCCCTGAACACTTCCAGGGATGGGAAGTCCACAAGCTCTGCTGTAGGTTCAGAGTGAACAAGACAGTTATGTTTGGGACTGAATTACAACTGCACTTGTATTCAGATTAAGAGATTTAGGACATTGCCCTGGGCAGTGTTGGTGACACCCCAGGAGACACAACCAGAAAACAAAATATTCAAAATAAACCTGCTCTAACCCCAAGCCTCTCTTGCCTAATACAGGAGCCCTTCAATATCTCACACCAATGTGGCCCTCCCAATTTGTCCCAGCATCCAGGACATCTGAATGCCCCTGCCATCCCAAGCTCTGCTGAGCAGACTGCCAAAGCAGGAAACCTGTCAAGACTGCTCCAAGGATTGCTCTGCTTTTCCCTTCACATTTTTGACCCATTTAAATCAAACTACAGCCAAGCTGCAGTGACTGCTTCTTCATAAGCCTGTGTGAGGCAGGGAACAATTTCTATTTTTCATTTCAAAAGGAAGAAAGGCAAAGGAACAGATGAGTGGGATTTCCAGGCAGTGACCAGCATAGACAGCACTGAAGTGCATCTCCCCAGCTGGGAGTTTAGCAGCATGCTCACACTTTGCCAAGTCCTGGCAATTAACTGTAAAAATGATCCAGAGGGTTTCCAAAAGTGAAAGCAGTCAAAGAAGGGTAAGGCTTGAAGGGGCTCCATCCAAACTGGTCACCAGTGCACCAGGAGGAGGGAGAACACCTGACTGCAGCTCCTGCAGCATCCAGGTACCCACACTTCCTCACACAGGAGGCATCCCCCTGCATCTCTCCTACACCAGCTCTGCAGGGACAGGACCCCCAGTGGTGAGCACACTGTGTGACCAGCCCTGCACCCTGAGCTTTGCCCTGGTGTTTCTGTGTCCATGTCCTCATCCACGAGCACTCAGCTTTAAACAGACACCAGTGGTGAGTGTGAGCATCCACTGGGGCTCACCTGATTCCTCTGCCTGCCCATGAGCAGCACACAGAGAACATACAGCACCTCCAGCTTGTACATGATCTCGTGCATGATCTTCATGGACTGGGGCAGCTGTGTCCTTGTGGAGGTGTTGGCCAGTCCACTCTCATCTGAAGACTCTGCAAAAGATGGCAAAGCTGTGAGACTGAGGCAGTTTCAACAGGAAAGGATTTGTTACAGTTGCTGCTTTTACACTGAACACTGCAGATGCAAGAGCAGCACATCTGCTGGAATCTTCTTCTCAACTAAAAATAGTGATGCACAGCAAATAACCATTTTGAATTACATGCCAGAGATAGCTGAAAATTTAGAGGAGATAAAATCTGATTTTTAAAAATTATTTTTTCATAATGAGTTAAATGGCAGCATGTCCCTAAAATAAGCAGGCTCACCTAAATGAATGAATAGACTACTGCACCAGGGCATGGCAGAAAAGGTCATAAGAGTAGATGGGAGATTATCAGAAGCACTTACTATTAAATCTACTTTCATTTCATACCTCAGAACCAGTATTCTTAGGCCACAGTTAAATAAATTTCAGAGAATTATCCTGCTCTTAGTAGAAACAGGAGTACAAAGTACTTTTGAGTTCTACCAGACATACACTGCATTTTTGTCATACCAAAGGGTGAAGAAACAAACCCCACACGTGCTCCAAAGCATTTTTCTAAGGTTGTATTAACACTTCCATTGGAACAATTTTTTTTTTCCAATTAACTTATTTAATTTAGCGGGAACTACTTTTCCTTTTTAAAGAAGGGACCACTTGCTTGGTGTGAAGCATTTGAAGGCAAAGTTGTGAGCCAAAGTTTTAGAGTAAAATGCTGGTGAAGGCACTTGCCTCAGGAAGGTTATTTTAATCACCCCAGAGGAGGTTAGGGCTGAGGATGCACAATATTTCAGTGTCAGCTAAGCTTGCAAAGGGCACAGATTGCTGTAGGATCTCTCCTTTGGCTAATATTAATTAGTTAAAAAAATCAGTGCTACATTGGAACAAAACAGGAGTTCAGACCTGAATGTTGATATGCGAGTCCTTCATGCAAGAAAAGAGGGATCAGGACCAAATGAAAGGAAAACACGTGGCAAACCCTGCAGAAGGTTAGGACATGCATCAGCTGCTGGGGGGTGGAGCAGTGCAAGCCAGGTACCTGTACTGCTCTGCTCTGCCTCTTCATTTGCCACTCTCATCAGTGCATCCAGAACGAGTGCATTGTCCAGCCAGGTGTACCACTCTTCCAGCTCCTGCAGGAAGCTGGAAGTCCCTGTTGTTTCAGACACCTTCCTTGTGGCCAGTTTGCACAATCGCTCGATGAAGCCTGGAATATTCAGAAGTGTAGCTGAAAAAAACAAAAAGAGAAATAGTTTTATTACAATTTAAGATCACCATAAGGTACCAGCACATCTACTTTAGGAATACAGAAGTGTGTGGATAAAAAGATCTGGTTAAAAAGATCCAAAGATGGAAGAACTCAGTGCAGTCTCCTATTAAGGACTGGAAGAGAGCATCCATACCCCAGGAATAACTCAGTGTTGTTCTACAGTCTCACCAAGGAACTGACCCGGCTGAAAATTAAGCTGGCAGAAACAGCAGCCCTTGGAAAGGGCAGCTCCACCTCCCCTCTCCTCCTTTTTCCCTCTTGTGGTGCTGGTCTGCAGGAACTGAACTGGCTCCCTGAAGCAGCTGGGAGGAAAGCTTTCAGCTTTTTAAGTACTAGGTTCCTGAAATAGTTCCTCATGGAGCAAAACAGATGGAGAAGACACCACAGCAACCCCAGGCATGAGGGTTTTAACTGTGGAACTGCACCCTTAGAAAGAGCAGTGCAAAGACAGAAGTCATGCTCTACAAAATGTTTGGGGAGTTTTTATGGTCCTCAGGAGTAATTTAATTACAGGACCTGTTTATTAGAGATACATGGCTAAAGCTTCACTTCACAGGTGCAGGGGCAAGAAGAAAAGGACAAAGACTGTGGCCATGAACATTACATGAAAGAACTGCATCTCTGAAAGAATAAGCTCCCTGATAAAATTTTTAAAATAGAATATACTGTACAGCCTTAGAATCAGTCTCTGATTGTGCCCATAAAAAACAATGAGCTAAATGTTTGCTTGGCATGGGCCCATGCAAATATCTGCTTCAGAAGCCCAAAAGCTTTTCAGGACAGTAAGAGCTGAAACCAGCAGATTCTACATTTCATGGTATTTTAACTTTTTCAATTCCTACTCATCCTTCTAGGCAAGACTCTGCACTGAGAAGTACTCAGCAAGATCAGGAAAGCTGCACTGTGCCCAAAGTAAAGGCTGAGATCAGACCCACAGATTTCCAAGGCTGGTTTGGAAATACTGGGCAACATAATTAATATTAAACAGACTTCTCCTTTTGATAGAGACAGACATCTTGTTCAGGACAACATCAGATAAAATCAGAGAAGGAACTGCTCCAACAGCAACCACACCGCAGGCAGTTTTAGTTCAGGAATTTGTATTTTATGGAGGACACAGCATTATTGAGAGCTGCTAATGGGAAGTTCATGGACATGGCTGAGGCACAGAAAGCAAATCCAATTATTTTAAGCCACTCAGTTCATAACAGAGTGCTGAAGTGACAGAAATTAAACCACCTAATTAGCGAATGAAATCAAAAGCTACAAAGTTTCATGAACAGGAAAGGTTGTTTACAGGAAACAAGAAAAATGCTTTGTAAGACACAACATTTTCAGTATCTTTCAGAAACTTAACACTATGTGACATTGAGAGAGGAAAACTTTATACATTGCTGAGATTATTCTGATTTGTTCATAGCATAACAATTACCTTGATTAATTTCAGCTCGGGAAGGGCCCAAGTTTTTTTTCTGCTGGGCATTTTTGGCCAGAAGTGTGTGCTTGTCATCACTGCCCGTGTCGAGCTCTGAGATGGTGACAGCCAGGATCCTGCAGAAGTTGGCCAGCTGCTGCTGGTCAAAGCTGGACACCAGGCTCGCCAGGTTGGGAATATCATCCAGCTGGATCATTTCCTGCAGGAGGCAACACCAGCTAAGTCACATGGGATGGTCAATAAAGGAACACAGGCAGATCCTCTCTGGGTTATTTCAGTGTTAGCAAGTGAACAGTCTGAAAGCAGCTGGGATTTACAAATGCTGTCAGGCTTAGCAATTCCAAAAGTACAGATATCCATATTTTAATACTATTTTTATATTTACAAAACATCTGGGGGCCTTTTTAAACTAAAAAAAAAACACAAACCCACAACCTAATTTAATACATAAATTATATTTAGGTATTAGAAGATTCAATTTTGTTTTCCAATCTTGTCTTGTCTTTGAAACTCACAGAGAAGAATCAACTTCTAAATTATTTCTCAGTCTTTTCATAAAATGTTCTTTTTAATAAACAGCTTTCAGAAAAAAAAAATCACATTTTTGTTCAGATAAACTAAGCTTCTTTCCTATTTCAGGAAGTACATCAACCTCAATCTTATTCTAAAGTATCAAGTTACAGACTCCTGATCTTCTCCACAAAATGTACACAGACACTTTCCATTCAAGCTTACATCTCGAATATTTTACTTGCATCACATCAGGGCACTGAGCTGCACTGATGCTGGCAAGTAAGTTCAATAACCGGGTTTGTGCATAAGATTTAAGTGCCCTGTGTCCCCAGCCTACAACTTCTTAGAGAGGTGGCAAATGCCCAGGAATACACAGGAAATCTCCCAGATGTGAGGAAGACAAGTATGTGAAATACAATCAGCAGGCAAGGATGAAAACTGAATTTATATGAATTTCATCTTCTGTATTTGTAATACTGGCTGTTCTTTAATGACAGTGAGGTACTCAGATCATGGGGACTCAGCTCCCATCATTCTCTGAACTGGGTAAAAGTACTACAAGTATGACACCACAGGAATAGTTTGGCTTCTTTATGAGAAGTGATTGAAGTTAATTATCACTATGAACAGGCAGGTTTGAAATAAGCTACAAGAATGGCAGCTTAGAGGACTATTCCCAGCAACTCCCCAAAGAAACAGCTGTCCTTCCTCTGCTGGAATGAAAAGCCATACAACTAAAACTAAGAAACCAGTAACTAACCTTTTTAACTCCCAAGATGTCTTCAATGAGCGTTGCAGTTTGTAGGAATGTCTTTTTGTTTGTCATCAGTGTAAACAGGAACAACACAAAGTCGTTTCTCTCCGCCAGCCTCCTTGTGACTCCTTCCGTCTGGAAATGAGCACACACAGAGCCAAGTGAGAGCCCACCCCCAGCAGCCACAGGGCACAGCACATGCAGGACAGCCCTCGAGATGATGTGGGACTGAGTCAGCTGCTCCTGGAACCAGGAAACCTTGTGTTTACGGCAACCAAACCCATCTCCAATCCTTGTCTGAAGTCAATGTGGCGCCTGCAACAGCACCAGGAGGAGCGGCTTCACCTCGAGGCACTCGTTCCCTTGTCTGAACCTAAAGCCAAGCCTGCCTGGGCACACACCAGAGGGGCCTGGCTCTGCTCTGCCATGCAAACTGTGACCAGCTCCATGCCATGGTCCAAAACACAGCAGCTCCTCAACCCTCAGCACTGCTCTGTCTGAGCAACCTGGACCAAGCAATGGCCTTAATGAACGGGCTGATGAACCTCAAAGCCAGGCTGAGGCATGAAAACTCAAGTTTAAGACTGCCTTTCACTCTCTGAGCTCTGCTGAGAGCACAGGCAGGCTTTCCTGGGACTCACAACTACATCCTCACTGCTTGCAAAGCTGTGTCTTACCCATGACTGAAAATTCCCAGTGCTCACAGAACCAGACTAGCTCAGATAATTCCCCAGTATTTACAGATAAGCATCAGAACAGCTAATACTGCCCACAGACCATTTCTGTGATCCTGGACACTTCTCATCCAACCCCAGCAGTAATATCAAAGTGAATTAAAACAGTAGCTAGTCTAGAAATTGCAAACTTTTAGTGTATCATGTTATCCTCAGATTGCAAAAGTTGCATTACCTGCAGTTAAAAAAATAAATCATCCAAGCCAAGGAAAAAAATGTTCCCTCTCTTCCCCCTCCCATGTGTACATAGATCCTTATCAGTGAGACATAATCTAGTGAGAATCAATCTCTGGAGATTAGACTGATGTTTTTGGAAGACCTCCAAGCCACTGACTGGCTCTTTTAAAAATTTTTGTTAAACAATGTTCCCTAGGTTATGGCATAATGAGGTGTGTGATGAAGTAAACAATCCTGAGGATGTTCCCTGCATGCATAATCTGAGGTTTTTGCTTTTAGCTTCAGGATTTTAATGACAAGGTATTTCCAGAGGCCTTTAACCCAGCACCTTCCTTTGCACTGATCTGCCACGACTGAACTGAACTAAAATCCAGCACATTGAGTTGCAGAATCAAATTTAAAACTCTTTGTCAGCCCTAGTTCTGAACAAGACCAGCTGTAGCTGAGCTTAACAGGCAACCATCCATTCCCAGCTTCAGATTTTAAGATGGAACCATAACAAAGGCTGGCACAGCTTTCCTATGGAAACACAGAGACAGAAAGGTCCAAACAAGGGAACTTCAGCCTGACAATGTGGCTAAGAAAACAAATTATTTGAGCAGCACATCAAAATATAGAGTGATCCTGTATTTAACTGAAGGGATTTTCATGTAAAGCTTCAGAGTAAGTTTAAATTACAGTTAAAAGAGTCTGTTTGTTGTCTTATCAAGCAGAACACATCAAAAGTGACCAGAAGAGTTGTACTTACACATATACAAGTGTTGTACAGTATGCTTAAACAGTCCTTGATGAGGTCATCACTTACTGCAAAGGAGAGAGCAGACAGTCACCAGCCATTCCCTGCCAAGGGACACCAGTGGCCATGGGAAGGGACCAGGAGAGCTATGGAATGGGTGACAATTCCAGCCTGCCAGCTCAGAGCATACACACAAATGCCTCATGGGATAGAAACCACAAGAAACACTCTAGACCTGACCTGTTCACATGCTATATTAATTTTGTATTAATTTTATATTAATTTGTAAATTATTGGGGGAAAAAAAAATTCATGCAGTTTTCTCCACTGGAAACTCATGCTATTTTCTCAGCACCTGGGCTTCATAGAAAAACTTCTAATCTGCTTTACTGCAGCACTTTAATATTTAAAATATGTTTTCAGTACAGACCTTCAATTGCCTGTAGCTCAAGTTCACTTCACCTTTGAAGTTCCCTGGCTGGCAGGCACAGGGTGCACTGTGACATTCCCTTCCCTCAGCAGGGCTCAGGGAACCAGCAGAATCCCAAACAGGGGAAATGAAAACACTGCAGCCAAGCTGCTCCAGCAGGAAAGTTGAGCTGAAGCCATTGCACTCCCTCTCCTTACAGCAATGAGGAAATGAGCAGTCACATAACAAAATGTGTGCTGTTTTCCTGAGCTGCTCATCTCACAATCTCTGGAGCTCCCGTTACATCAACAATGTTTTGTGGCCTATTATTAATAATTTTTCGCTGTAGCTGTAGCCACAGGAACAATGAGAGGTTACACTGATTGCAGATTTAGTGCTTTGAGTCAAGTATGTTGTGCTGAGTGCGTGAATCTCCAGAGCTGTACCCAGAAACAGGTGACTCTCCCAAATCCCAGCACGAATCAGTACCACGGAGAACAAAGGAACCAATGATTCACTCCTAAATGAATCAACAGGAAATTGCTGGGATGGAAAGAGAATAACAGAAAAATAGAACAATTTCTGTCTGAAACAGAAACACGAGGCAAAATCGAGGAAAATCAAAAGAGATAAACCACCTATTTACTTACTTTTCTGCTTCTTTTTCTGTGTAATAAGAGTTGGTCTCATGAGAATTTCTACTAAAAGCTGTAAAAATAAGACAAAGAATTAAGGGAATTATCACTGAGATATAAATAACCCATTAATTTGTCAGTGACAAATGCAAACCTGTTTCTGCTGAAGTCACAGAAGTGAATAATGAAGGCTCTACAATCAAACCCCTACTGGTGTCAAAATCACATTGACAAATTATAGTTGTATTTCCCCTGAAGAAACAGTAAGAACTGTACAAAATAATCTCCCACTGGCAAGTTTTAAAGAATTTGAACTTGCAAGGAATGTAACTTCACATGTCTCCAGATAACATCAATGATGGTGATCACACATCTCCTAAAATAAGGAATCTTTAGCAATAATCTGCAAAGAGATGCAAATTTTGCCAAGGCTTTCCCTAAATCTTGCTGGACTTCAAAAACATTTCAGGTCCAGACAGAATTTAGCAGCTCCAGATTTTATCCCAGCACCAAAAAGCCACTGCTTGTGTACAGGACCCTGTATGTATTTTACATCTGTGTTTCTATTTAAGAAATATATTTATATAATCCATTTAATACTTATAAATATTAAATATAAAAATATATTTAAAGA
>VZRX01006260.1:62101-74784 GCA_013398075.1 Notiomystis cincta
ATAAAAATATATTTAAAGAATATAACAATCAGCTTTACAAGACAAGGACTGTGGTTCTGACTGATATAGAACTGATCTTTAGTTGCTCTAGTCCATATCACTGGTTTAGCTTAAACAGTTGGAAAAACAACACTTTATTTAAAAATTAAAGTTGGCAAACAGAAGGAACTGATGACTTCTACAAAAAGTACTGCAAATGCCTCTGGTCTTAAAACTCAGTTTAAAATTATTAACAGCAATGCAGGCATCACCCAGGCAATGCCAACTCACAAGATACTTTAGAGTTTACAACTTGATATATTTGTCCCATCTTAACTTTAGCCTTCTTTCAATCAACTACTGATCCAGACACAAAGAAAACCACCTGACATCACTGGAAGCCACATTAAAAGCACTGACAAATAAATAAATAGACAACTTTTAAGAGGAATATACATTTTCTAGTAATATTTGTAGTAGTAGCTGTAACATTAATATGGTAGAGAAAAATGACTGCAGCAGTGCAGGTCTCATATTAGTGGCTTGTGTTTTAGGAGGAGAAGGAACACCTCAAAGTTTGGGGTTTGTAAGTTTATGCTTTAATTCTTGGGTTTTCTGCCTCTCACTGGAGGCAGAAGGAGCAGAAAGGGAATTATGAGATGATGTTTCTTGGAATGGGGTTACATTCAGGTATAAAATCCATGAGGTTTGAGTATTTGCACTCTCAGGTCCTATTTTACATGGATTCATAGAAAGGGAAGAGCCACCAAGGTGGTTTTGTTCTTCCTTGATGTACAGGCTGTCAGAATCCAAAAATATTTTAACTCTTCCACATTGTAGCCTAGAGAGCATACTGCAAACTGAGAGTCCTTCAGAGTTACTCGTGTTCCACAGCTCAAAATATTGCAACATAAAATCAGCATAGGGCTCACCCAGCACCAGATCATACTTCTTCTCTTTCAAATCCTAGAGCAGGATTTTTGAAAGCACACAGCACTGGCTTCCATCACTGCCTTTAATCACATTAAACCCACCTCTATCAGCCAAATCTCTGATCATAGCACCAGGTAATTACAGTGTGCCTGATATTCATCATCTCCAGCCCAAGGGGAAAAAGCCAAGCAAACACCAATCAACCAACCAAAAAAACAACTTGTCCCCAACATACAGAGATTCTGTGCACTACTCTGAAATCATTTCTACAGGAAGTACCACTATTTCCCTTTAAAAACAAGGGGAATTTAAAACATTTTCATAGTGTTCTCATTTGCTTGGGTAGCTGAAGGCTTTTGCCCTCAACTGACAGGAACAACTAAACCAGTGCTCATTTTAAAACAACATAAACAGCAGCTTTAAGTAAAAGCAAGCTAAGCGTAACAAGAAATAAATAACAAAGTCTGTTTAGTTAAATCAAATAAAAAGAGTGTGTCAATTAGTTCAATGGAAAATACAAATCACACATTTCTAATGAAAGCCAAGCCAGAGTCGGGCACCATAAAACTGAGCAAATGGGTATTTGTGCAATGGACAATTAAAGCAAATTAACAAAATGCTAAATTGCCAGACTGTCCACAGAAATCTTCCAGTTCTGTTTAACAAACTTTGCCATAGATGAAGCAATAAACAGACAACCTGGCTAAGACAGAGCCCTGGTATGCTTAAACTGCCACAGATTCCCCTGTATTTAGTGAAATTCTCACTGCTCCAAAGTCAATTTTGTTATTTTCTCTCAAAACCAGGCACCATTTGAAACTGGCTTCATTCAGAACTAAAGGTCTACATCTCTTTTAAGGTAAAAAAACACTGAACTAAAGAAATAGCCAGGTACTCTATCTCATATAAGAAAAAAAACACCTCACTTTGGATGTAATACCTTGAAAAATACACCCCATTCCTGTTTCTGATTAACAGAAAGAGGCAAAATTCTAATGTTTACCATCAAATTGGTAAAGTCATTCTGTAGCTTGAATTTAGAAGCTTCAAAGACTTCACTGAAGAGATTTCTCAGTGGGATGATTATCATGCAGACCTTTTAGTATTGTTGAAAAAAACCCACACTTACATCGACTCCTCCAAACAAGTCAAACGTGTACGTGTTTGGGAAACTGGACTCTTGAGCAGCTTTTCTGTCTTCTGTGACATAAACCATGGCTTCCATCGAAAGGAGTGGAGAAATTTCCTGCAGGTAGGAGAAAAATAAGAGATGGTTCAAAAAGAAAACTTTTCATCAGTATAAACACAATTATCTTCCACTATCTGTGTGATCCACTGACTGATCATTACCTGCATCCCCAGCTCTTACTTACCAGACAGTTTTGGACAGACAGACAGCTTAAAAAATTAAGAGAGTATGATCACAGTGGACTTGAAAGAAAGCCACAACAAAATTATCTCAGGCTTTAGGAAGAAGAGTGCAGCCAGTACCTTTAGGATGCTTTGGCACTGGGAGAAGTCGCTGTTTGGGTGGCTGTGCTCATACAGCTTCTGCAACAGCAAGGGGATCCCGTTCCATTTTGCTTGTTTATCTCTCTCCTTCAACAAGGCCTCTGTGATCTGCAACAAAGGAAGAACGTAATTCCCATGTGTCCAATGCTTCACAACCAGGAAAATAACCTTATCACCTTCCTGGGAAAAAAGCTTACAAAATCTAATGACTTTTTCCATGCAGCAATTTATCCAGGACAGGTAGCTGCAGAATTTTACAGATGTAAAGTATCTTAAGCAGTACAGGGCTTAAAGCAGATGTCACTTAGAGTACATAATCTCATTCTGTATTTTTATATTGATTGTGTATTTTAAAATGGGAGCACATTATCTCTAAACAATTCCATTAGCAGAACTCCAACTGACAGGTCAGTGAAGGAGGAAATGGGTGCCCTGCCACTATCTCAAATTACACTGGTCTAAGGTGTAGAATTCTGAGGATGGAAAGGCTTCATTACTTGATGCATTCAGCTAGAAAGGAGTATTTCCTCAGCCAAGTCCCTGAAGTCATCACTGGTCACAGCAATGACCCAAACCACGAAGATTTACAAGCAGGAAAATATCAAAGATAGAGAGAAAATTCCCTCTGTAGCCTTGGGCTGGTTTTAAATGGAGATCACCAACTACATCAGCAGAACAACGTTGGCATTATCCTGAGAAACAGGCTCCAGCCACAAAAAAGAACACTTGGCATTTGCTACTATAGCAGTCCAAACTTTCTTCAATGTTCCTCCTTTTTCCCTAAAGTAAAAAAAAAATTCTCAACATTCATCATTGTGTTTAACACCTAAAAAAAAAAAGAGGCAGCAGCACAAGACCGAAATGTTTTGCTTAAAATCCACAAAAGATGTTTTGAAGCCTGAATACTTCCAGGTTAATGCCAGCAGAAGCTGTCAAGGAGGAGCTTAGGACCTTTAATTAAAATTCACTATCCAGCCAATGACAACCAAACTTTAACTCCTTTCCTCTCCTGATACTTCAGAGGTACCTACACCAACCCCAACACAGGGACTGATCCTTGTACACAGGATAAGGTAAAGCACACAACAATCCCAGCAGGATTTTTGGGTGGGTTTACAAATGTTTAATTTGCCCTCCAAATAAAAACAATAAAATAAAGAAAACCCCAATCCTCTGGTCAGCACCTCAAGGCATACCTTAGAAAACAGAATGCCCTGAGCTGGGACCCACAGGATGATCCAGCCCAGCTCCTGGCCCTGCCCTGACACCCCAAATCCCACCCTGTCCATCCCTGGCAGCGCTGTCCAAGCTCTCCTGGAGCTCTGGCGGCCTCGGGGCCGTGCCTGTTCCCTGGAGAGCCTGGGCAGTGCCAGCACCCTCTGGGGAAGGACCTTTCCAGATCTCCAGCCTGACCCTCCCCTGACATATTTGTGGGTTTGCTCTTACTCCTAGGCCTAAACTGCTAAGTTGCTCTCATTCTACACCTTTCTGTGGTTAAGTGACATTTCCCTCCCACCTGCTTAACTCTCGCTTCTTATGCTTTCAGCCAAGACATCATTCTCAGACACAGCTCACTGCACAATTCCAAAGGGCCATTCAATTCCTGATTAGACAATTACATGCAAATATACTCCAATTTCTGACCAAGAATTTAACCCTTTTCTCTGCTTGTTACATGGGAAGACCGGAAAACTGATGCAAGCTGAGACCTCAGCCTGGCAGTGTAGCTAATGTGGGTCCTCACTCTCTTTGTAAGATTCCCAGGTACTTAGGATTCTTTTCCTAATGAAATACCTGAATTTTTAGGTAAATAAGAACTTCAAGGGCCTTGAAGTACCAGGTTTTATTGCTACAAGCAGTGATTGAAGCAGCATAAGCACACCTAGACCATAAAATTCTCTCCAGTTTTTAACCGTTCCCTGCTTTCTGATTTCTGAATCAGAGGAATCAACCAGCACTGCTGGAGAATGACACAGTTTCCTACCAAGAAGGAGAAATAGCAAAGGACCAAACCAGAAAGTCAAAATGACTTCTCATCATTTGGGCTCTGGGTCAGCTCCTTGGAAGTCACAGATTCCTCTTCTCCTTGAATACCCAAGCTGAGTGAGTCAAAGGTGCTCTACCACTGCCCCATCCCAGGTGTGGGAGGAGTACAAACCCCACAGGCGGTGGGAGGAACTGGATGAACTGCTGGGCAAAGTGCAAAGAACACACAGCAAAATGCCAGGGAAAGAGTCCAACTCTGCAGCTCTAGCTGATGTGGAAGATACCACAGGCAGGGATGACGTACACGGGCTGCAATCTCAGGTTCCAGTAGCACAGAGCAGAATTCAGCATTTAAATGCTCTCAGGAAAGGCCAAACCCCTTTAATTAACAGTAAAACCTTGTCCTGGGTTTAACACCACATTGTTAATCACATGTATGCTTCTTGGTTTGGGGCAGGATCCATCTGAGCCATCTCCACTCCCACTTCTGTACCAGCAGGGCTTCCTCTCCCTGCCCCAGGCTCCGAGAGGCAGCCACAGGAAACTTTCAGAACTGAAATTCTGAAAGAGTGAAGCAAATGTTTCCTTGCTCTCATCATCTTTTAACTGCTTTCAAAAGAAAAAAAAAATCATTAAAAAAAGGTTTTCTTTCTCCTGATTTAACACATCTTTGGTTTCACTGCAAGCTCTGGCTTGTGGTCCCTGCTCTGTATTTGAGGCTACTCTGGCTCAGGATATTTCCATTGTGGCCGGGTGGTATTTGCCAATGCAAAGATTTTGGATTCTGGGAAGGGATTAAAATCCAATCAGACTTTGTGGAGCTGTCTTTCTTCACAGCCATTTTGGTTAAAAACTGCATCTCCTGTTTTCTGTAACAGCAGCTAGTCAATGCTTTTCATTTATAAGCAAAATTGGTTTTTCTTTTCGGGGAAATTTTACTGACTAGTCATCAAAATCAGCACTGAGTCTTTTGAGGCTCCTTTCCTCTGTGGAATCTTATGCTCTCATTCAAGCAGGAAAAGTGCAATCCAACACTGATTTTCCTCACTCACTGAAAAGCTCTGGATAAAATATCTGAAATCTTGCACACAAAACTTGAGAACTTAGGTATTATCTAGCAAGAGGGAGAGGCTGTAGCAGCCTAGCTGGAAGAGGCATCCATTAAAATCCAGAACTTCCCCAAGGGCTGGCAGCTGGTCTGGAACTGTCACACCTTACTGGAATTAGGACAGGACAGAATAAGAATCAATTACTGGGAAAACAAAAGCAGCAGCATATGAATCTCCCTAAGAGCCAGGGACAGCAAACCAAACTGGTACAAACACCAGGACTCCATGAGGTCACTTCCCAGATTGCTGCAACACATCCCAGTGCTGGCTCACAACCAGAGAAAGCCAAGGACAGCACACTGGGGTTCTCCAGGCTGGTTGTGTTCCAGGCACACACCAGCTCACCCAGAGCTCCCAAGCCATGTCCCAGTCCAAGTTTGTCTGTACAATCCCAGTGTTCCACCTGTGGTTCCTTCAATGCTGTTCCCCAGCCAGGTGATCTCCACCTCACCAAGACCATCCACGTCCCCCTGCTCCAGCTGTGCCATGAGGCTGTGACAGTGCAGATTTGCTGGAAAGGCAATCAGGGACCTTGGAGAGGATTTAAATCCAGAGATAAAAATCTGTCACCAACCCACTCATGACTGCAAGGTAGAACAGACTGAATGGTTTTCTCTTTAAAGACTCCCAAGGAACTGGAGTTCAGGATTTCCCAGAGATTGCTCCAAAGACTGGTAACTACCACAGGAACACTTTCCAACCACACAGTTTAAATAACTTTTCTGCATAATTTTCCTTGGGAGTATACAAAGGGCTGAATAACAACACTGCACACAACTCTTAAATATTTTTAAATTCCTTTCTAATCCTCCTGTCTTTTAAATCCTTTCCAAAATGATAGAATAAGAAGCACAGGATCTCCTCAGTTGGAAGGGACACACATGGATCACCCAGTCCAACTCCTGGCCCTGCCCAGACACCCCAACAACCCCACCCTGGGCATCCCTGGCAGCACTGTCCAAAGGCTGCTGGAGCTCTGGCAGCCTTGGGAACGTGCCCATTCCCTGGGGAGCCTGGGCAGTGCCAGCATCCTCTGGGGAAGAACCTTTCCCTGATATCCAGCCTAAACCTCCCCTGACAGCATCAATTTTCATGACGGTCAGTAAATAATTATGAATAATATCTGCATCTTCATGAAGTTATTTGCTAGTATTTGCCTAAATCCATCCCTTGATCAGTCTAGTTTCTCTTTCACTTCTCCCCCTCCACTTTGCTTATCCTCCAGGCACAGCTTCTCCAGCAGCACAGGAGCAGCTCTTTCCCCCTGCCCTGTGTCCATGCCCTGGGCATGTGCTCAGCATTGTGCTACCAGCATTGCCAAAACACTTCTTACTGCCCTGAGATCTCTTGGAGCTAAAGCTGCTCCCAAATCCCTTCCCCTTCCAGTGAGGATTTTCCTTCCTACCTGTGTTCCTGCACTGTGACAATTTTCCTTGCCCTACAAAGGAAGCCTTTGATTTCCCTAACGTTGCCTTCATCCCTGTGCTGAGACCTCTCTGTGTCTTCCCAAAACTGCCCACAAAACAAAGGCCCAGGAGTGGTGACAGCAGCAGAAATACCAGGAGCTAATCCCCCCCTTTGCTCTTCAGGGGAGGGCAAACAGTTTCCTGATAAAATTGTGTCTCTATTTCACACTTTACCCTCCAAACATTTCACTGTCTTGCTGAGCACTCGCTACAGGAGGGCATTTGCTGTCATCTTTCAGAAAGCAAAGCCAGTGACTCAGGTGTCCAGGCATCCTTCACAGCACTGAAGGATTCCTGCTGTGACAGACTTCACAGCTATGACACACCACTTAGAAGGTTTTTTTAATTCAATTTCTCATTGCAACCATATATTAAGACTGGAAGTGCTTTGAAAAAAAGCAGAATTTCCATTCTTGGGATTTTCCATGACCACTTCTGAAATATATATTCAAATGTCCCAAAAGTTTAAAAGGAAACAAGCACAAGATTATGGATCTTGACAAAGAGATGCAAACATATGGTCTCTGTATTTTTAATAAAATCAAAGCCTTTCCATATCCTTTCCTTCAAGCTTCTAGGCTGTACCTCTAAAAAAAAAAGCCCAGGAAATTAATATTTGTGCAATTAAATATTTAATTTTCCTCTGAACAGTAACAGCTTAGGAAGTCATCTCTGAGAGACTGCCAGTAGAATGAGTATTGAGGATTTTGGGGAGTGCCCCATCATCCCAGCTCTTTACTGCATTTTCCTTTCCAGATGCTAAGAACCATCCATCAGCCTGGCCAAGCTGTCTCTTTCCTCACACAACTTTTCCCACAAAAGCCAGTAACCAAGGCAAATGACCCTGCAAGTTTCAGTTTTAACACAACTGCAGGCCCACGGAGCGACTCTGGAAAGCATTCCAAGGGAGAAGCTGAGAAGTGCAGTCTGCAGCTCTGGGGCAGAACACACTGTGGTCAGTCACCAGCTGGGCTCTGATCAAACACAGGGCAGAGCCCCACAAATACTAATCCTAAAAGGAAACTCTGCTGGGAGAAGTCCATGTAAGAGCACTTATGCCCAGCCTCTTTCCAGCTGCTTGATTGTTCAAGTGCACATCAAGGTTCCCTTCACTAAATTCCCTGTTTGTCCACCCTCCCCAGCCCTGGATGGGGCCCCCCACCCCTTCTCCTGCCAACCCAAAAGCCAGGCACGAACCCAGGGACACACTGTCCTAGGATAAAACATGCCACAGCTCCCAGCCAGGAAGTTGTGGAACCATTCCCACAACTCCCAGACTACAGCTCTACCCACCAGAACTGGAACAAGAGCTGGTTACCAAGACAAGGAACAGGTCTCCTGAATCTCCAATCCCCGCAGCACCTCCTAGAGCAAGACAAGACCTTTGACACCAGCAGCTCTTCAAACCCATTGCAGGATCTACCAGATCAGAACAGACCTACTAATGTTTGCTTTGCTGATCTTAGAGAAAAAGACATCAACTAATACGTATAATTATATTAAAATTATATTATCTTCCTAAATTATATTATCTTCCTAAATTTCTTCTTTAATTCACTTTGAAAGAAAACAAAATCTGTAGGGCTAAGAAAAAGCAGACAGATAAGGAGTATCTACATTTTTCTTCTCACTCATCTTCAGCCCCATGAAAAAAATCAGACACCAACACAAGTTCAACACAGCCACTTTTTGAGCATTTCTAGTGCATGACAGAGTTCTGGTCCTGTTATATAATAAAAGCACATCCAGGCTTTCCAACACTCACTCACTGTCCTCCCCTGAAGAGGCCTAAGCCTGCTAACACCCACACAATTAGAGCTACTCAAGTGGATTATATTCACAGGAATGTTGTTTTGTTGATGCTGTTTTAGGGAGGAAACAAAAAACTGACTTGAAAACAAAATCTTTTCTCAGGGTTAGGAAGCTACTCTTGCTGATAACCTGCAATGGCAGGAGCTGGAAATCTGGATGTCTGAGAAAGAAAATGTTTTCCTTCCACAGAACTTTTTTTAAAGTGGATAAGGACTATCCTGCTACGGGAAGTATCTACTCCTAGGGACAGCAAAGCATGAAATACAGCTGGAAAAATGGACTCCTTTTTTCCATTCTGATTGTTTCACCTAAGCCTTGGTAATCCTGTGAGGGTGAGAGCAGTGCTGACACTCAGCTCTTGGGACTGCACCAGGAGCACATTAGTTTGCCAAAAAATCCCTGGTTAGACCATTATTATACTGCTCTGTCTACAGGAATTCCCAGAGCTGCACCTAAATATCTTCTGGTTTCATGCCATATCCATGTTGTTCACAGCTGATTTGCAGCAGATAAAGTGTGTACCCTCTTGCTGAGGGGATTTGAGCTTGATCAGCTGAGCCAGTGCTCTTGGCTTTCAAGGAACAGCAGCACAAACCTTGTCCCAGAGCCTGTGATCCATGGCACCACTGTGTCCCAAGAGGGACAACACAACAGGCCCCTCACAACTGATATTCTTCCTCATCAGAAATGTGTCACTTCTGAAAAGCTGTTCTGCTGCTGCTTCACCAGCACCTCAAAGCCCCTCACACAGGCTCTGTGCTCAGGGCAGGGCAAATCCTGATCCAAGGTTATGCAATGTGATCCCAACACTGAGGCTTGTGCAGGGCAGCAGCTGATGCCAGCAACATGGATAAAACAGATACAGAAACAAATAATGGCAGTATCTACTGAAATCTGCTTTAGCTAATCAACTTCTTATCACAGAATCCTTTAGATTGGAACAGACCTCCAAGGCTGTAGAATCCAACCTGTGACAGACCCCCACCTCACCACCCAGCCCAGAGCACTGTGCCACCTGAAGTCTTTCCTTGAGCATCTCCAGGGATGGGGACTCCACCAACTCCCTGGGCAGCTGTTCCAATGCCTGACAACCCCCTCCGGGAAGAAATTCTTCTTGATGTCCAGCCTGAACCGCCCCTGGTGCAGCCTGAAGCCATCTCTTCTCATCCTGTTCCTGGGAACAGAGCCCACACCTCACCTGGCTGCATCCTCCTGACAGGGAGTTGTGAAGAGCCAGAAGTTCTCTCTGGAGCCTCCTTTTCTCAAGGCTGAGTCCCCCAGCTCCCTCAGCCCCTCCTGACATGACTGCCTCTCCAGCTCCATTGCCCTTCTCTGAATAATTTATTATTAATAATAAAGCAAGAACCAACTGGCAAGGAAGCCAAGGGCTCTGGGTAGATAAGCACAGCAGGAACACGCAGGGATCCAGACTTCAGAGCCTCAGCTGACCTCAAAACTGCCAAATATTCAGGGGGCTGCTGCTGTCAAAAATGCTTTTATGTCCCTGTAAGATCAGAGCGACGAACTTTCAGATGCAGGCCTGCCAAGAGTGATTCTCCCCAGCTCACAGCTAAGCCTCTACTTTCCTCATACAAAAATGGATCTTGAGATCACCTAAGAATAGTACACAAAGCTTTGTTCAAGACTAAATGCCACTGCTGCCCATGGCAGGCCCCAGCACGGAACTGTGTTCTCCAGTCTCCCTGAATTACACCCTGAGAAGGGTTTCCCCTCCTCACAGGACACCAGCAGCGCAGTCCAGGCAGCACATGACCCAAAACTTCCTTCCAAAAGACAGCTAGAAAGAGCTTCAAGGACACTCTCATGACTTGTTCTACACCCCAACACAGCAACCTGACCCGTTCTAAGGCCCTGCAGGAGCAAATCAGTTGAGAAATGTAAGCAACAGCTCCCATGCTGCCACCGAGGAATCAACTGCATGAAAACTGGGAACGTTTTGATAAAAAAAAATAGAACTTCAAAAAAAAAAAAAAAAAATAAAGCAGCCAAAACTGCCTTGTGCTTCTTTAAATGTTACATCAAAGTGGTTTATATTTAGATCGTCTACAAATAAAAAATTGATTCAAGGTAAAAATACAGAGACACGGAATTCATAAAGTTCAGAATCATCCAGGGAGTTGTTAATCTCCCTGCCTTAGTCCAAGTGAATCATGGAATGGTTTAGACTGGGAGGGACCTTAAAGTTCATTCGGTCCCACCCCCTGCCACGGGCAGGGACACCTCCCACTGTCCCAGGCTGCTCCAAGCCCCATCCAGCCTGGCCTTGAACACTTCCAGGGATCCAGGGGCAGCCACAGCTGCACTGGGCACCCTGTGCAGGGCCTGCCCACCCTCATGAGGAAGAATTTCTTCCCAATATCCCATCTAAGCCTGCCCTCTGGCAGTGGGAGGCCGTTCACCCTAGTCGTGTCACTCCATGCTCTTATACAAAGTGATTTCAAAGATCCTCCTACCGCATTTATAAAGTGCTGGGAGCTCGATGTGTCCAAGCTTTAACTCTCAGGGCAGCACAAGGATACCAAAATTTTTCAAGTAAAACCGAACAAAACCACAGCAACAAAAACCCCACCTCATTCTTGGGCATTATAAGGAGGATGCAACCAGCATCCTTGATTGCTATAAAAGCTTAAAAGCCCCAAATGAAAACAGAATCCACTGAATTTTTCGAGCAAACCAAAGCCCAGAGGTGGAAGCACCATCCTACAGACAACAGAGGTGCATAAGGTTGGTACAGGTTTACTTGACTGAAATTGCTGTGGCTGAGGAGGTGCTCAAAAGAAAGAGTGCAGAGGTGGGCAGGTAAGGCAGTGACACAAAGTTTGTCCACGTGCCATAGGAAATGCACTCCTAAAATGATCCCAAGGAAATAATTTCCTTCAAAGAGTAAATACAGGTTTATATTCATGCAAATTACTGTCTCTTCTTACAGACTAACCAAACTAGCAGCTGAGGAAGCAGCAAAATAAGGACAAAAGAGCTGTAAAAAACCACCAGCTCTTTTACCTCTCTGCTACAAAATGAGGCACAGCCATTCATGATGAACAAATCTTCACTTAATAATTGCTCAGAATCCTTGTTTATCAAAGAAAATGCTGTTGTCTGCACTAGTAAATTAGAGAAATGCCATTTTTTATTCCAACTGACCTCCCTTAAGATACTTCAGCTCAATAAATCAGCACCTGAACCCAAGTTCTTTATCTCGTGTTTCATTTTCCAAGTCTTTGCACCACTTTGCTTTTAATTTGGAAGAAAAGTGCCAATTATTCTCCATAAAAAGAAATTAATAGTCCATTATCTTTGAGCACCTTCTTAAAAAAATCCAGCATCAGCACACGACAGGCACAGGCCCGGGGTAAGGAGCTGAT
Organism: Notiomystis cincta; assembly: GCA_013398075.1. Classification (NCBI taxonomy): domain Eukaryota; kingdom Metazoa; phylum Chordata; class Aves; order Passeriformes; family Notiomystidae; genus Notiomystis; species Notiomystis cincta. The sequence continues at coordinate 74,285 of VZRX01006260.1, forward strand.
TTCATTCCTTGGTATTTCCAAGCATCATCAACTGGGAAAGATGACAAATAAGAAACAGATCTGGAGCAGTTTCTCATAAAACCGCCTGCGTTTACAGAGCTAAAATGTCTCCTAAGCCCTAATACCACGAGGCTGCCTTTGTCCAGGAAATACGTTTAAATTTCGATGCTGCATTGTTACAATCCCGAGGCAGAGCTTCCTTTCTTTGCAAGGAAGGCCACACCGACCGAAGAGGCGGAGAACGGCTCGGCAAACGCCTGTGCTGCTCCGCGGTGCTCCTGGCGCCCGGCTGGGGCCGGGGAGGCGGCACACGGAGCACGGAGGCACCGGGACCCCCGACCCCCTCGTGCCGCCCCGCGCTGTGCCGCGGGGACGCCCCTCCAGCACCGGGCCAGAGCTCGAGCACCTCCGGCGAGCTCCGGAGCGCCGAGCCCGGGCTGGGAGCGGCCGTTCTCCCCGAGCAGGCCCCGCCAGGCCAGCCGGGCTCTCCCCGGCCGCGC
>VZRX01006260.1:74846-85552 GCA_013398075.1 Notiomystis cincta
CGGCCGCCATGGCCTCCGCGCTGGGCACACAAACAGCAAACCCTCCCCTCGGGCCGCTGCGCCCCGTGCGCAGCCGCGGCAAGCGGCGCCGGCCAACATGGCGGCCGGAAGGGACGCCCGCCGTGTGGGAGGGAGCGAGCGAGGGACGGCGCGGCCGCTCCGCGCTGCTGCCGCCCGCCGCGCGGCCCTCGGGATGCCTTTATGTCCGCTGGGATACCTCGATTTCCCGCAGCAAGGCCCAGCCAAGCGGTTTTCCCTTTAAAGAAAGGCCTGCTGAGAATTCCTGCCGCAGCTCGTTTTTGTTAAAATACAGGCGTAGCAAGATGGAACAACCCTGGAAGGAGGCAGAGTTGAGGCTGTTCTGTGTTGCTCTGGGTCACCCAGCCCACAGCACTAATCTGAGATTAGCTCAGCTGGTCATAATACCAAAGTTTCAGTTCCTGGCTGGGCCACTGACTCTGAGTTGGACTCGAGCAGCCATGTGGGTGCCTTCAAATGCAGAAGAATCGGAATCTAATCAAGGTTCATCCAATTACTCCCAGTAGCCGTATACAGGTGAGCTCTCTCAACTCCAATTATGCTGAGGAACAACCTCATCCCCCAAGGCTGCGGCCCCCTGGTTCTGCTGGAAGTTCTTGGATGAGGGCACCAAAAGGGCCTAGTCAGGAGGGATCTAACAAGTTGTAGATCTGCCCCCTGCCCTGTTAAATCCTTTATTTCCCTCTACCTCAGAGCTGGGACACTGGTGAGAGAGATTCATGATCTGACCCAGCACTGAGCAAAGCTGTGGGAGAAGGCCTGAGGGTTGTTTTCTTCAGATTAAACAATGAAGATCATGTGAGATGTGAACAGCTGGGAAACATAAAAGATAACCTATGGTGACAATAAGGAGCCACTAACAGGAACTCCATCGTGGTCCAACAATGCCTGGGTTTGGGTGCTCCTCTCTCAGAAGGGCTGTGTCCATGCAGAATTCCTGGTCAGCAGCTGTTCCAGCTGCCATGGGAAAGAAGGACAGAACTAGAACCTCTGTAGGTTACCAGCCCTTCCAATATGCCTGTCCAACACTGCAAGTGTCTCTTACCATTCTTCAGTCACAACTGAAACAGGATTTCTACCCCAAAGGATGAAATGCAAATTTTATTTAACAGCACTTGTACAGGTCAAAACAACAACAAAAAAATTACTTTCTCAAGGCAGCCACACAGCAGCACTGACTGGGCACTGGGCCAGTTGTATTTAAGTACTTCCCTGTCCACAGGGATTTATTTATCCTTGTGACTGTAGCTTGTGTGGAGCTTGCTCCAGACTCCTCACTTTCCAGCAGGCTTGGTGAAAGTCCATGGGTTTTCTGCCCCCCGTTATTGTTCTTCCTTTAGAAAGAAAACTTCTTGGTCACTCCTACTGATTCCTCCTTTTGTGATCACTGCACACACCTGTTGCAAAGACACTGACAATGTATTTAAAGGTTTGGACTTGCAGAGTCAGCTGCAGACCGAGAGGCTCATGAGCATCTGTTCAGCTGCCTCCTGCCCCAAGGCAGAGCTGCAGTTTCAGCCTGGCCTCAGTCCCCAAGCCTTGTGCACGGCTCGTGCCCAGCTCAGCTGAGACAGCCCAGGGCTGGCTGCACTCACTGAGGGGCAGTGAAATACACGGGGCCCAAAGGGAAGTTAAAAACAGGAAGGAAGTGTAGAAATAAAAGACAAGCATGGTAGATTCTCTAAAAAGCAAGCAAGCTATGCTGCAGAATCAAACATTTTCTAGTCCACCCTCCAGCTCAGTTTCTTGTCCAGACATTACCTGGACATTTACTAAAGTGGTTTTCAGGCAGGAGGTACTGACCCACACTGATCTGAGACAGGGGGACTGAGCACTTTTCCATGTTCCAAGTGCTCTGCTCACCCCACACCATCCTTTATGCCTAAGACACCTGCCAGAGCTACAAATCTTCACCTCCAAATAAACAGGTTTTCTCCACTGGCCAGCATGAACTTACATGTTTATAAAGTGGCCAGAGATAAAAGATGGAGCACACAGAGAGCTGTAGTGAAGCTACAGTAATTCCTGCTTTTCCCCTTATGACAAGAAACTCAGGCTCATTTTTATAGGACAAAGTTAGCTGGGAACTTTCTGTAAGCCTGGAAGACTCACAAAATGTAATAAAAATTATTTGTTTAACATGTGCCTTTCTCTTTCTGGACACCTGTTTGATATTCAGGCAACCAACTGCTTTGAGGTCAGCAGCTCAACAGCATTAAGGGCTGGTATCTGAGTCAGGACTTAGAAAGGAACAGTAGCAGAATTTAATGGGAAGTTGTTTCACTTCATAACAGAATTCACATTGTGAGGTACCACACTTTCCATTATGAAACTATAAAAATATATTCCCAGAACCTGAAACAAGTTCAATAATTTAAACTGATGATGTCAAGAGGATCAGGTGTTATCTAGGAAGACCTGTCCCAGTACTGCAAGCTTGGAGTTAAAAGATTGACTGGGGCAACTCAGGAGGGAGTGTGAGCTTTTCTTAGAGTTCCTTTTCTCTCCAGCTTTCTCCGAAGAGGCAGCCTCAAGGTCTTTTGCATTTTGCCCTTCAGCATGGTCAGGAGCTCTTTTTAAAGTGAATTTCTTAGTTTTCTTCCGTGAGTAGAATTCCCTCATCAAGTCTTCCACCTCCCACTGCTCCTCCTTGCGCTTCCTACAGCAGTGCAGGGCAGCAGGGTCGATGGGATGTGCCTCGGTGTTGAAGATGTACCCTCCAGCATTCAGGACACACTCCCCATATGGTGTAACCACCACATCGAAGTCTGAGCCATCGTTGTGGATGAAGTTGTCTGGGTCAAAGAGCAGGTACAAGTATTTGACTGTTTCAGCCAAGAAGAAGGATTCCATGCGATTATCCAGCCTGTGGTCCCTCAAGTCTTTGATCTGCAAGAGAAGAAGTGGGTTACAGTTACATCGAATTCAGAAAGTTATGAATTTCAGGAGAAAAATAAAATCAGGTTGGAATTAATTTCGGTTAAACAGCACAGTATGACACCAACTCACCCTGTATCTTATCACAGATGGGTTGGGTTGGAAGAGATCTTAAAGCCCATCTCATTCCACCCCCTGCCATGGGCAGGGACACTTTCCACTATCCCAGCTTGCTCCAAGCCCCGTCCAACCTGGCCTTGAACAATCCCAGAGATGGGCAAGCCACAGCTTCCCTGGGCACCCTGGCCAGGGCCTCAGCACCCTCACAAGGAAGAATTTCTGCCTAACATTTAAACTTGCCCTCAGTTCAGTCTGGGCAAGAAGAAGAGCTTCCCATCATTTTCCCACTAAAGAAAAAAAAAATCTTAAGGCTTTTACATACTTACTCCTGGTATCTTTAAAGAGGTTTTTGTAAATAGAGCTTGACAGTATGTTTGAAATCCTCTATTAAATAACTTGATAGAAATCACTCACTGCACCTCTCGTGTGTTTGACCAGATTTTCAAGGCATAGTGGGAAAGCAGAATCACACAGCTGGCAGGAGGAACCTGCACAAGAGCCTTCCTGCTCAGCTGCAACACCTACTGGAAATGCAGGAGAAGCTTCTGGTGCTTTCCCATATTTTGGGCTCTGGTGCAAGAGCCCATGACAGAATTTGGCCCACTGTGAGAGAAGCTACGACCAGAAACATGACCAGCAGTTACCAGAGCAGCTTCACAGGGAAATACAAGGGGCTTGTTGGAAAAAAGTCATGTTTTTCTCAAAGCAATCACTTGACTCAATGGCAAAACCTCACTCATAAGAACACCTTCTAAAAGCTGCTTTTTAGCAGCCCTTCAGCTGACATGGCAGATGATTTAGCACTCACAGTTGCAAACCCACAGTCCACCTTGCTGATTTTCTCTATGGACTCCACAGCATCTCTCCCCAGCTCCAGGAGTGTGGGGTCTCTCGTGGCACGGTACAGGTACATGGCACTCTCAATCAGCTCTGCAAAACACCCCAACATTTGCCACACGAGGATTATCAAACCATACACACAGGGAGGATGAGCTGTTCCTTGAACGAATTTAAAAATACTTCAGCATGATCAGGTGAACAACCTGGCTTGCCTTGTGTTTCCTCTGGCTCCAAGCACAGATTTGCTACAATGAAATTCCCTCTAACCAGCCTGCAGCAGCCCAGGTGAGAGTGACTAGCACAGTACTCCCTCCCACATTCAGTGAGGGGGAGAGGAGCAAGAGACAAGAAGATGAATACTCAGTTGTCAACGTTAAAAGAAAATGCTTCTGGAAAGGATTACAAACAAGAAATTCAACCCTCAAAATACAGTTTTTAAACAATATAGTGGAAATACTCTATAGAGACAACATAAGAACCATGCTGTGTTTATTTACTAAACAAATGGGTCTTTATACTGTAATAACTTTGACAGTTAAGACTGGTGAGTGTTTTTGGTAGATTTGTCCAGTATGGAAGTCACCTGAACACTCAGACCAAATGGAAATAATTTATTCTAATTTACATTTATGGACCCAACAATCAGGTTAAGTGATTTGTTTTGTTTGTTTTTTTTTTTTTTTGTCAGTTGTAAAAAATCAGAAAAAAAAAGAGAGATAATTTCATTACAGTATCACAGACAACATAGAATCCCTCCTAGATGTTGAGCTTTACCAGTACAACTTTATTCCTAGACCCCAGCAGAACTGCAGCTGTCTATTCACACTCACTTTCACTTCCTAGATTTAAAGGACACAAGCAGTCCCTTTAACATTTCACGTGACTGAAGCACTCCATGCCAGATATTCTAACACTTAAACATGTCAAATCCCACACTGTGAACAAAATTCATGAACAGGCCACCTTTCTATAGTAAAACTATGGTTTGCTTCCTGTTTCCTTCCTGTCTTTGTGAGTGGGGGAAAACAAAATGTGCAGCTTTGACTCTGGAAATCCCTGCTCAAATGCATGCAGGAACTGAGTCAGAGCGAAACTGGGGAAGAAACTGTGGAGGGCAGGTGTTGCTAACATTTGATCTCCCCACTTCAGCTAAAGCAGGAGTTGATGTCCCTTTTAATCTGAGTTGTGTTTACCAGGCCTGAGTGGATATCCTTCCCTCTTGTCCACTGTGTATCCCTGGGGAATGTTGTAGAACTCGGGCAGGCCCCCAAACTGCTTCCAGACCGTGTAATAGTTGAGGAAGGTCCGCATGGCGTTATCCACATCCCCGATGAGGCTCTGAGACAGGCAACCATCAGCAGAGAAACGTGTGAGTCAAGACAAAAGCAGCACAGGAATTGAGGCAACAGGCAAAGAAATACCCAGTGACAAAAGGGGTATTTCAGCAGCTCTGAATGGTCTAACTGATACTGGAGCACAATGCCTTAAGTACAGGTAAGAGTGAAATTGCTGCTTTTCTGCTGGATCACATTCCCACACCTGAAATAATATGAAGTCTCTGATGTTTTTTTAAAAATGGCTGTGTTTCTTCAGGCAAATGTTTAGTCAATCACAGCATCCAATCTCTTAGGAAAACAAAGTCTCAGTCCAAACAAGAAGACTGATGAGAAATCAAAGCTCTTGATGGGAAAAAATTCACACAAATGAAACATTTCTGAGGTGACAGAAAAGAGGTATGACTTTCTTTTTCCTTGCATTCCTATCTGGATTATGAAACCACTGTCAGTGGAATTTGCTACAATAAAACTTCCCTCCCATCATGCTGAATGGGAGATTTTATAGACTGTAGATAAAATCAACATTTTCTTCAACTTTATCTTCCATAGGCTCAGGCTACTGCAGATTTCACCAGAGATCAAACCAAGCTTTTAAACCTGCACAGATGAGGGTTATACTTGTAACTTTTTTCTTGAAGACCAACCCCTGACAGATGAACAGAATCATCAGATGCTGCTGGTGTGACAGCTCTTACCTGCAGGCCTGGCCAATAGGCCTCCAGAGACTGGAACACAGGCATGGACACTGTTCCTTTGTACATCTGAACCCACAGGTACCAGTCATCAAACTTGGTGTAATTTTTGATAGCTTTGTTATATTCTGTAAAGAAACAGATGGGTAGGTAAGCCATCTGTAACAAAAAAAAAAAAAAAAAAGAAAAAAAAGCTTATTTTTAAGAATGAGAGAAGCTCCTTTTTCACTTGAGCCATGTTAAATGACTTCTCAGGGCACTCACTTTGGTAACTCTGTAATCACAGACTGTTCAAAAGTATTACAGCAAAGCCTGCAGAAACAGCCTTGAACATGCCCCATTAGATCCTTCATCTCCTCCTGCCACAGGTGCTGGGCCCCTTCCCATGGAAAACAAACCACTCACCTAAAAACATGGACATCAGCTCCTTGTCCTGCAGGAGGATGGCTCCTTTAACCAGGTATTCAAAGTAGGAGTCCACCCCTGCCCCAATCCCAGCATCCTGGGCCACCCACTTGGCAGTGATCACATCAATGTGGTTCCCCACCTGGAAGGAAGGAAGGAAGGACAAGGAGAGAGGGACTTAAAGTGACACAATAAATCCTGGTCCTTTTCTCAAACCATCAGTTTCACAGATATACAGTGTCCAGTCCAACCAGCATTTTCTTCATTACAGGACACATTTATCAGCATCAGAGAAAATACAAACTGTAGAAAATACAATTTTTATGCTGATGATGTATTTTATATATATAATAAACATTTTATGCTTCCAATATCAATGCTTCACTGGCCAAAACAACACATTACAATGCTACTGTAAAAATGCACAATTTCAATATGAAGTGTCTGGTCCTAATTCTGATCTTCTTCTACAAAAGAAGTACAGAAGGATGGAGAGATGCAGATACAGAGATAGAGGCCAAGAATGTCAAAGGCACAAGAGCTGCCATATTAATATTTAAACAGATGCTGGCACACTTCAGCCTATGAACAAATCCAGCTGATGGAGAATTAAATACATGTCTTTCTTAGCAAACAGGAAAAAAAGCCAGCAATGATTGAGGATTTGGGGTATAAATCAAAAATAAACAAATCTCCAAGCAAACAAAGGAAAAGATTTCTTCATAGCACCTGTGAATAAGTTGTTGCAATAAACACAGAGTATAAATAAATCTGTTTCACTTCACATATGCAACACCAAGAGTTCACAAGAGATTAAAAAAGCAGCAATAGAAAAGAGCAGGAGACAGTGAACACAGAGAGAATACTCAGCTGTGGATACTCCTGAACCACAGAGCTGTACAGGCTGGTAATATCTCAGTGCACTTGCCATGCTCTTGTGCTCTTCCCCAGGCCTTTGTCCCACCAGGCATCAGACAGACCTTCCATTTAATCTGCTACAGCTGCTGTCACAAAAGCTGAAGCACCCAGCAGGAGGCATTTGTCTCCCAGCCACATCTGGTGGGGGTCAGAACAATGGGATTATGTTGGGCTGCTGCAGGAAAGCAGAGATGTGGATGCTGCAGGTGTTCAGGAACAATGTCAGACACTTCAGCCCTTCAGCCCAGTTGTGAGCACTGGGGTTATTTGTCTATCTCCTCTCTGTTGATGCTTTTTTATGCCTAGAATTGCATTCACAAAACTACACAAAAAGCAGCCCAGCACATTCCAAGTCCATTCCTCACTCACCAGCCCAATATCCGAGCGATTTTTCCACAGTGCCTTCAAAGCCTTCCTGGCAACATCCTCGAACACTGGGTCACCAGTGAGGTGGCTTAAGGTGGCAAACTCCACTACAAATGTGCCAATTCCAGCAGTACAGGTCACTGGGGTCTCCCCAGGGTTTACTCCGTGCAGCAGGTTCACTGTGCCATAGGGCATCCCAGTTGGGGTCTGGAAAGCTGGAACAGAGAATTTTGGGGTCACAGAAATGCTCAGTGTTGTGTTTAACAGACTGTCAAGCAAACATGTGCCTCACATCCCACTGCACACAGGCAGGAAATGGGCCTGGGTAACTGCAGAGAACAAAATGAGAAGCAGAGTGTGACCCTGGGAAGGGCAGAGAGGGTATCCCAAGGTACACACAGTCCCAGGAAGATCCTGGGGATCTCTTCCACCTTGCCAGAGCAGCAGACTGCATCCCCACTTTTTTTACAGAGCAAGCAAGGTGGTCACTAAACACACTGGCCAGCAAAATGCAAACACTGAGGCTGTGATCACTCCATGGGTGCACACAAGGGAACAGTGCCATGCCATCAAGGCACACTGCCCAGCTGCAGCCCACAAAGAGCACAAAAGGTGGCATCTTCTTGTCTTTACAAGCTGCTCACAATCTTTATTTATTATTTATATTAAATATATTTCTCCTCAACAAGCACAAACACACCGATGTGTTAAGCACACATACAACCACATCTTCCCTACAAAGTACCCCTGCCTGGAGCTCAGGGACCACAGGCCTGGTTTGTGAGCTGGCTCATCAAGCAGTGCACCTCCCACCACAGGCAGCAGCCAGCCCACGACCCCAGCACAGTGACACAAAGCACAGAGGGGCTCACCTGGCAGCAGTTTGCGAGCTGCTTCCTCGGCCATCCTCAGGAGAGGCCCCGAGCACGGCCAGCCTGCTTCCACTTCAACTCCAGCCTTCCTGGAGAGCAGGTGAGCAGAGAGGAGCCCTCCCACCACTGCAAGGGCACATCAGAATCCGTTAGACTCATTCCTCCCCACATGGTATAACTCAAGTCCACAAAAGAACAGTGATTTGTTCCTTCCTGTTTGTTTTCAGGGCAGCAAAAACATGTGGAGTGGCAAGACAAAGGGTGATGGCTTCAAACTGCCACAGGGCAGGGTTAAATGGGATATTGGGAAGAAATCCTTCCCTGTGAGGGTGATGAGGCCCTGGCACAGGGTGCCCAGAGAAGCTGTGGCTGCCCCTGGATCCCTAGAAGTGTCCAAGGCCAGGCTGGACAGGGTTTGGAGCAACCTGGGATAGTGGAAGGTGTCCCTGCCCATGGCAGGGGATGGAATGGATGATTTTTAAGGTCCTTTCCCACCCAAACCACTCTTAGATTCTATGATATATTTCTTTTGTCTAGGAAGAGACAAGAATTTCTGTGTGACTGACAGAGGCTGTGAATTATTAGCTATATTTAGCTATTACTTATATAGATAATACAGCAATAGTAGCTAATACTAGTTATTTCCCAGGCTTGTCTATGCTCACATAACATCCACAGATAAAACAACCACTGCTGCAAAAACTGGCCCAGCAATATCTGGCAGGAGAAACAACAAAAGCACAACTAACAGTTTTGTGCCCTGACAGTGTCTTTTATTTGGATGGCACTGAAGCAGTCAGGCATTAACCAGGTGCAAGATTCCAAAGGCCTTTGTGATTTTGAAGAAAAAAAATAGAATAATCCTAGAAATTAATAACTTCTATTCCAAAAGAGTATGCAAAAGATGACAGGACAAAATCTGTACAGTTTCAGTGGAAAATGTATTTATTCCAAAGCTGAAAACCTCACACCAGAATACTAAAAGTGCCACGTCTACTTCTGCTTGAGTGGAGACAGGAAGCAAAAAGGGATGTGCAAAGACTAAAAGGAAGTGATGTTTGTTTGAGGTTTTTCTCTCTGTTTACATGTCCTGTTACTCTACATCCCAAATTCACTGACCACCACCTCACATTTGGGCAGTTCTGAGACTCGTACAGGAAGGAAACCCAACACAAACCGCACAGAAAACCCCACCTCACCTCGAATGTTTGTTTCAAAGACAGATGCGTTGACATCAATATCGAAGTCCACTCCCTCCTGCAGCACGTTGACAACTCGCTGGAACTCGGAAACATTTCCCAGGATCTGCAGGGAAATGGAGAATCAGGCTTAGAGTTCATGGAAAAACAAAGAACAGTTCTACATTTGGGGCTGATTTTAGTTTGGTTTTATTCTTTTGTGAAATAATTTATTACAGATATTACTAAAAAACTGACTGATGGTTTCATCTTGTTTCAAAATGCTTTCTTCACATACTTTAGGTCTTTACTCCCGAGTGTGTCAGGAACGGAGTGCTCTGTCACCCTTCCCAGGGGTGATGCAAAGGGAAATGCAAAGTTCTCAGGTCAATGAATAACTGACTTTTGGCACCAGCACGTAAAATCCAGGTGTACAGGTGCCTCACAGGGGCCTTGAGCAGGCTGTGGGCACTCAGGGCTGGCTCCCACTCACCAGCAGGGTGTCCAGGGCGTCGATCAGGGTCAGGGAGAAGCTGCGGAGGAGAGAAGCGAGGTGAGGCCCGGCGGAGGGGGCGGCCCATCCCCGCCCTGGGGACAGCCCTTACCTGCCCCAGGTGTCCTGCCCGTCGCACGTCAGGGGCCGCAGCTCGTCGTAGGGGAAGGCGCTCTCCAGGTAGTGCTCGTAGGCGTGGTAGAACATGGCACGCACCCGCTCCCTGCGGCACAAGCACGGCGCGCTCAGCCCCGGCCCGGATGGGCCCCGCACCGCCCGCTTCGTACTCACCGGTAGGAAGCGACGTCCAGCCCGCGGGCGGCCGCGCCGGTGCCCGCTGGGAGCCGCAGCGCCCAGAGGCACAGCAGCGGGCCGAGGAAGCGCAGCACGGCCGCGCCGGGGCCTCGCATGGCCGGGCTCCCTCACCGGGCTCCCTCACCGGGCTCCCTCACCGGGCTCCCTCACCGGGGCTCGCTTCCCCTCCCCTTGCCCTCAGCGCCCTCAGGGCCGCCCCGGGCCCGCCCTGCCGCCCTCCAGCCAATGGAAAATGTCTCTGCCCCTTTCGGCCC